>JAVXUO010000411.1:0-37688 GCA_033065855.1 Escallonia rubra
ATCCCCTGCTATAACTAGGGTTACAACAGGGGATCCGGATTCGTGTAATCTATTTGAACATTTATTTATAACTATGGTGTAATGTATTTGAACTATGATGTAATCTATTAATCTGTTTTTTATGATTTTTGGACATTAATTTGATGTTTGTCTATTTTATTTTTTGTGATGCAGTTTTGTAATACATGTTTAAAGTGAAAAAAATTCTGGAAAACCAAGCGGGCCGGGGAGGGTTATTACGGGTTTTGAGTGTTACAAGGAAGGGCGGGACGGATCGGGATGGGAACGGGTTTTCTAAACAAACTTAGGATCGATCAGTTATGGTATTGCACATAGATGGCCCGGTGGCGGGGCGGGTATGGATTTCATAAGATCCGCATCCGACCCGCCCCATTGCCATTCTTACCATGTAATACTTATTTTTACGATACCCCAAAACTTTTCTACAAATTGTACATGTTCTCGACGGTTTGGTGCATTTGGGTCAATAAAATTAACCTAACTTTCCGGCAGATACCTTTTGATCCGCACACCGTCGTCCATCAAGTTCATAACCTAACCACAAACATCATATCTTATGGGGAAAAATTACCCACCTCACCGACGATCCTGCTTCAACCCAACTGCCAACCTAGAAAAACATGTAAAAGAAGCTTGTATGAAACCAACTATCCTACCATAATACAAGCCCAGATTACACCATGCCCTTGCCCACATCCTGTTATAAGTAATCTTCGCTCTTCACTGCAGGTTAAATAAGGCGACATTGAGAACAGGTTCGCGGTTTTACGTACTCATAGATACGGCTACCGTCCATTTTCATTCAGGGCATCAGACCTTTATTTAGGTAGAGAGGCATTAGGATTACTACATGCTACTGCATGGGCTCGTAAACGAAAAATAAAACACCTTTCAAAGCTAACAAGTAAGTGTTTTTCGCTCTCTCGGGTTATGTAGACGGTGACACCCATGTTGTATGACTTTTGCTATTTTACATTAGAATTTCACTACTTCTGTAATTGATCGAGCTACTATATACTGTATCAATCACATCTTAAGGAAGCAAGTGACGTAGCTAACCAAGTTTGTTGCTCAGGCCCGAATCCAGATTTACCAAGACGGTGTCCACGATGGATTACTTGAGTATACTGACCAGTATACTCCCTCTCCTATTCTTATTTAGTGACTCTTGTAAGAGGGTGCCAACTTTTATTTTAAGTTTTTTAGAAGCACGGGTATGTCATGACGTACTATATATATTGTTACTATATTGTTGTATTGCCGAAAGAGAAGTGAAAAAACTTTATAGCCTTTACTATTTTAATGTAATTCTCTTATTTTAAAAACCAAAAATAAAATAAAATAGTGTTATAAAGAATTTTCATTCTTCTCGGTAACACGTTTCTATGTGTTCTCTGATAGTGTGACTGCCTTCTGAAATAAACGTCTAAATACATTTTGGACCGATATCTACAATGATTTTTTATTTTTTTAAACTTTTTCTTGGCTACAATATGGGTTGTAAGAATTTAGCTGCAACACGTACTCTACATAGCGACAAATGATTGCTAAATATGCCTAGTAACATTTCTGCAAAAACTTATATCGACAAATCTTAGTAGCATTTTTCAGTATCACAAATAAATGCCACCAATCATGTATGTTTGGTGGCTATTGATTGTTGCGAAATGAAGATATTATATCTTCTTCCTACTACCCGGGTTTTATCCAAAAAATTTCGCTCATTGAAATCTTCATAAGTTTTGGTCGATGGTTGTTAGTAATCCAGCCAATGGTGATTCCTTCGAAGGTGTTCTGGTTGTGAGAAGGTGGATGAGCCTTGGTCGTCGCCGGTGATTGTGAGGAGCTTCAGTGAATTGATGGGTTTGTGGGGCTCCCGTTTGGCTTAGTTTTGGGGTTTCCTTCGGGCTCGGCAATAGGGTATTTGGCCGGAAAAGGTGGATTTACGGCGCCAGAGCGGTTCACGAAGATCGAGGTCACGCAGCAGAGGCGGGGACACTCGTCTGGACTTCGGCTCGTGGCTGGCAATTGAGGTGGTGTCTTTTGATTGGTGGTTCTATTTATTTCTTATCATGTTCTTAGGTCTTAGTTATCTGATTTTCTCTTGGCTTTATCTTGTTTTATAGTTATTTAGTTTTATCCTGTTTTTAGCTGGTTCTAATTAGCTGGGTGTTTTATTTTGGTTGCTCACTTAGATGAGAATATGTCATCCATTTAGTTTGTCTTTTACTTTTGGCTACTTCACGTATATTCAGTCTCGCTCAAAACATATGCTCGTATATAATCCTGAATTTTCTAAAAAAAAAAATCGTGTCTTTCTATATGAACATAAGCTATTTCGCAAAAACGTGCACCCAACAACAAATAAGAAAAGGAAAAGAGATACCACCTTCAAAGGAGAATGAATAGCGTGCTGTCAAAAATCCTATATGTTATGTGATCTATCTTACAAGACATTTCCTTCTCCCTTGTAATCAATCCCCACAAAGACCAAAGTCTGATGGTGTACAATGTTTTTTGCTTTTGCACTCTTGCATTTCCTTCTCCCTTGTAATAAATCCCCACAAAGATCAAAGTCTAATTGTGTACAATGCTTTTTGCTTTTACACTCTTGCATTTCCTTCTCCCTAACTTGTAATCAATCCCCACAAGACCAAAGTCTGATGGTGCACAAGGCTTTTTGTGTTGATATGATACTCTTGTACCGATAGACAAATTTTCTGCCATCAAGATAACCGAGATTCTTAACCCTAGCTAGCTACAAGAATATTTCACCATTAAGGTATAACTTTGCAGCTAAAGTAATAGTTTGACAAACAAAAATTTGCTATTAATCTTGCTTACAAGTTAAAATCATTCCGTTATAGAATACAATTTTGATGACTAGTAAAGGAGTGAAAATTGTGTTTCCCTTTTCACAAATGCTATTGCAATTTAACCCTTTGAAGCGCTCACCGTTTATCAATTTAACATTGGTCTCCCAACCTTAACAATTTGAACCCCAGCATTTCTTTTGGGTGCAAAAAAGCCTTCAAATCAATGACCGCGGTTATAAATATGATGTTTAGATTTGCTAAAAGTGTTTGAACCCACAAAGTGTTAAAACGTGAGGCTTTAAACAGCCAACACCAGATACTTCAAACTCCAGACTGAAAACAGGAGAAAAAAATGAAACATGATTTCCATGTGTTGTGTGATCATCATGGACGACATTGCAGACCAAGGTCATGTGCAGTGAATCCCCACCACGTCCATGTGAATTATTTGCACCCAGTAGGCAATGAGTGTAGTACTCATGGGAAACGTCCTAGTTTGTATCTTACAAATGAGTGGTTTGTGTTGCACACGACAGATCAAGGTTCTGCATAAGGTGCCTGAGCACCATTAAGTCCATCTCTCTCGTGGGTCAAAGGTAATTTGTTCAAGTCTAGCCCAAGATATTCGCAATGATGGAGACTCGAATGTATTATGTAAGACGTCGATCAAGGATGCATCTCAATGGAGGCGAATGGTGTTGGGGCGGGGATAAAAAAATTTAGAATGTTTTAGTTCACATAAAATATGAAAAATAAAAAAATATATATTAGAATCAGCGTTGCTTTTGAATACATTACATGCAAAATAGATTGTTCAATTTGACTACTAATTATATAATTTTGCTACTCATAGTGATTTATTTAACTTGGTAAGGTTGGTCAATAGCAAATTACTAATCTTGCATGAAAGAAACTTAATTCTTAATGTATAAATATATTACTGATGTGATTATCAATTGTATAAGTAGTACAATAGTAACGTATAAGTTAACGTACTATAAAAACTAATCTAAATTTTTTTTTTAATCTTGATCTAGTCGTGTTTTTTTTCTTCTTCTTTTAATCTGAAGTTTTAGAATTTGGAAAATGGAGCAAAGAAGTGAGAAAGACAAATATATGATAGTGGTGGCACAAAAAGTAAAAAAACACAACACAATAAAATTCTAATTAATTATTGTTATAATTTAGTGACATTTTAAATATGTTTATTCATTGTCCAAGAAGTAAAAACATATATCTCTCTTCCCAAAAGTTGGGGGGTGCCGTGCCCTCAACCCACCCGGCGGGCGCGTTCAGGTGGGTGCTCCGGCCCTGCTTAGAAGCTTTATCATTTGAGCTACCCTTTGGAAGTTAATGTTTATTTTACAGTGCTAAGCAAGTGAAAAGTAACTAATGGTAGTCTGGGTGTATTGTTTATAATATTACAATTTTCCAAGTATTTGTTCTGTATTTGCACATTACATGATGTGAAACATTGGTAGCTAGATAATCTAAAATATTGTTTGAGAGCAAGATTCAACAAAAGTGTCATTATTCAGGGAAATGTGTACATATAGCAAAGAAAATTGTTCTCCCAAATAAGAATGCATTGCTGCCATGATTATCTAAAGTACCTCTCGAATACCAAGTATCTTTCAAGGCAATCACTCGTAGCTCTTTAGTTTGATTTCTTCCCACCTTCTTGCTGTTGGAGAGAGAACGCTGAAAGGAAGAAGATAGACAAAATTATATGGCTTGAGGCGCGTCTAAAGACATTGACTTTAAGACGATATTTGTCCTCACTCGATCCAAGTTTGCTACCGGGTTTAATGGCAAATCACCTCCAGAATTACTCAAACCAAACAATCTGCAGATATCAATTCTGAAGATTCGTTTCAGAATTGTTCCTGGAAAAGTGTATATTGAGAAAATGAGATTCGAAAATTGGAATGCAAAAGTAATAATTTATTCTGAATTTCAGAATCTTATATATGGACTTAACAGTCATCCCTTCATGAAGGGACATAACCAATCAGAAATAACTATTATTTCTGGTGCCTTTCCGGAATTACTTTCAAAGTCATTAAAGTGTCACTAAAAATAAATGACTGAAAGAAATAATTTCGAAAATTGGTAAAATATGTGCCGTTAGATCATATAAAAATCAACCCGTTATACGCGCTCGCGGCAAGCGTGCTAAGTGTACTAAAAAAAGTGCTAAGCGCGCACGTAGTGCGCCGCGTGCGTGCGCGGTGCACCGCACAATAGTATTCCCAATTTTCCCTCCAAAACATTTCAAACAATTCAAATTATATGTACCATGTGCTTGTTTATAAAGAGAGAAAACTTTTTTTTCTCTCCAACGTGGGGCAAATAACACAACTTTTTGGGTCTTGAACTTCACTTACAATACAAACACATTACATAACAATCTATCACCAACACCAACACCTCTCAAGTCACACACTTGCCTCACTTCTATAACATCCATGGCTACCGTCCAGAGCACTGGCACTACTCAAGGCCTCACATTCAGTACTAACACCTCAAACATCCAGGACTACTTGGTAAAAGGTTGAAATTTAACTGTTAAGTCCCTACAACTCGTCGAAAACACATAGCGCATGTTTGATGTGAATCGCATCTTCCTGTAATGGATGCGCCAAGCTTTAGAGAAAATGAACTCTCAAGCCAAGAAACAATTGAAAAAAAAAAAAAAAACCAAGAAACAATCAATATTGAGATAAACAATTAAGCTAAAAACTCGACAGAACTTTGAAATGACCGACCCCAACATTCTTAAGCATCATATTGTTTTCACGGTTTCATTTTGTTTTTTATTGTTAAGAGACAAGAAGGTTGCCATGTAACTGTAGGCAGTGGCGGAGGCAGCGGGGGGCACAGGGGGGCACGTGCCCACCTGCTGCCTCCTCCTCCCTCGTTTAGACTACCCAGCAATGGTGCCCGGCCTTGCCGCCGACATGGAATAATCCACCGGCCACTGCATCCACCTTCACTTTCAGGTTCGGCGCAGTCCATCCCCGTTGCTCAATACACCATCGGCGGCCGGCAAACTCCAAATCTGATCTCTCTATCTCCATTCATATCAACCCATTATCCAATCTTTCCCCTTTCCACCAATGATTTCCTTATCTTCCCTTCCTTTGTTTTTCAGCTTTTCCAGATGTATGTATATAGATTTCGGAAAGTGGAGATAACAGAGAAGAAAGACCCAGATAGATTTAAGATGGGTGGTTTGTTTCATTGTCAAATTGACTGTGATGTTAATGCTATAATTAGAAGTTAACCATGATATAGAGCCTTGAAAAACATCTGAATCTTTATAAGGGCTGCGTTTTTACCTATATTTTTGTGTCTCAAATATAATGATGGATCGAATAAAATTGATTAGAGTGGCAAAAAAGAGCCTAATCTTCATGGAGTCAAATTGACCTATTTTGTCTTCATTAATAGTAGTTTGACATTTGTTAGTTTGTGAATTCATAGTAGTCTTAAAAGATTATCAACCTTATTGTCTCCATTATGCTAATGTTGTTGTTTCCTTGTAAGTTCTTTAACCCATCTGTCGAAAAAGTCTTTACGACAAGTGACAAAGATGAAAAAATAAATTAACATAAGAAAATTGAGGATTCAGCCACGAGCTCAGAATGGTTCTATAAAATCGCTACTAATTGCAAAAATATTCCACCTGTACCCATTTGACCATATCCATATGGGGGTTCTAGCGAGCAATTACATTTTCATCATTCAAGTTTAATGTCTGTTGAGTGCCCCCCTCGTGCAACGTTTCTGGCTCTGCCACTGACTGTAGGAATTGGTGCTGCTTGTATACCACCATAGAAAAAGGGTGATATGTAGCATGTCACACCTCTGTAATTTAGCGCGATTGCTCTCGTCCTTCCTATATGCAACTCGCCTTTAGTAATAGCGTCCTTCTAACAAGTTAATTAGCAGCCTATTTTTGGTCCAACTTCTCAAGGTAAAGACCATTAATTAATGATTCCTTACCTACAAAATTGTCTGTACAGACAGATGTGTTTGGTAACTTCACAAACAGTGAGGGCAAGTTATGTGCAAAACAAGGAGAAGAGACCAGAGTGCTGGTAGGACTCTACGAAGCTCCACAGTTAAGCATAGAAGGAGAAGACGTGCATGAAAAGGCTGCATATTTCAGCAGCCAGCAGCTTACTGTAATGATGAAATTCTTTGATCATAATCAAGCCAGAGTTGCTAGAAAAGCACTTGAACATCCATATAGAAAAGAGCTTAGAAGCAAGATCCATTTGAAAGAACTTTAGAAGGCACTTTAAATAGCATTTATGGTTACTAAAACACCTTGCAAGAACTAGAAAATATAGAGTTTAATATGGTTCAAAGCATACATAAAAAATAATTACTCCAATTCTCCAGGTAACGTTGCTGTTGATTATTGTGTCTAATCTATATTTTTTCCTTTTTTTTCACCTTTATTAGATGGTGGAATGACCTAGATTTGGCCAATGAGATGAAGCTTGCAAGGCACCCGCCCCTGAAATGGCATGTGTGGCCGGTGGCTGATCTCACCGATCCAAGCTTCTCAGAGCAAAGGATCGAGCTCACAAAACCGATATCTCTGGTCTACATAATATGACATTTTTGATGTTTATCTCGGACGCTTGATGCACTCAACTCCTCTTTAGAGAAGCTGTCAATAGGTATGTATTATAACTTACATGTTCAGTATCAACCAGTAAGGATCGTGTGTTTTGCACGTTGAATAATGATTGGAATAAAAATGTTAATAAATTTAATTAAGAAAATTTAAGTAAACTTAATTAGTATGACTAATTTAAATCATAATAAGTAAATCAATTGTGAACTGCTATAATCAAAAACTCGAAGCATGAAAAGTTCATTGCAAAAAACATAGTTTTACTTTCAAATACGAATTATTAATGTCAATTACGAACATATTTGTCAACAATTTTTTTGTGACATCAAGTTGCAACGAAATAGAATCCTGATTATTTCATGTTACATCTTGTTACTCAAGGTAGACTAAGATAGAGTGACACTGTAATTAGTTCCAAATGTCTTTCACAAAAACTTAATTTTCACTAAAAATTATAAATTTGGCATTGCAATAATAAACGTGAAGAATGTGTTTTGGATACAATTTGACGTGAATAGCAGCATATATTAGAGTTGTCCAATTTGTTTGTGGTGTAGGCTCCATCTTTTCCGTAAAGATCTCATCATTAATCAATTTTTTCTCTTAGTCTTTGTACGAGGCAATTCAGGCCACTCAGTCAAGGGATCTCCGTGTCCATATATATGAATTTGCAGCAATCAGGCAATTCACTGAAGGCAACAGTTGACTGTGATTGCATGATTTAAGTGGTGATTGAATTTTCGAGAGTTTTAAGTTTTTTTCTCTGTTAATGTTATAATTTGCACTTTGATGTTTGTTTCTTAATTCTTATAAATCCAAGGGTGTTGGACCTTCTACATTGTTGTTTATTTGTCTTTTATTTTAGTACGTTATACTCCTTGACGCTACAGATGTTATCCTCATTTGTGAAATATATTTCTTATATTTATTTATTTTTATTAAAAAAAGCTAATTGGTTTTACTTGTTTATAACGTTACTTTTCACATGTTGATTCTATACACTATAAATATGATAATTTAAGCTTAAGTTATTAAAACTAATAAACCTTTGCGACATTTGCATGTTGAAGATCTTGGATCAAGATCACCTGTTGTGTCGCAAAGGTTCTGTAAAATGATAAGCATCGTTAATTGTGTGATAACAGCGAAAAATATCGCCTTTAAACTATCGTTATTTGTGTGATAACAACAAAAAAAACCTTCGCACTTGTGTATATTGACTGTTCTTCCTTCCTCTTTCTTTGTCCCCCTCCAGTCATAACGTCGGCCACACAACGTGCAAAACGTTGGATCCAAATTACCTTTAAGGTAACCCTTGGCAGCATCAATAAATAGAGCTCCCAAGTCTTCAGTTTCTTCCCCTAAAAAATCTGCCAAACAAAAATCACCTGCCTACCTTGCTATTTTCTCCATGGCAGGCCCTCGTAGCGCTTCAGTTTCTTCCCACCCTCCTCATGCTCAAACTACCAAGACTTGCCTCCCGTCTATAGCATCCGTGGCTACCACCCACAAACCTAGCATTACCCTAGACCTCTCATTGAGTACCAACGCCTCAAAACTCCAAGACAGTCTAACTAAAGATTGCATCCTCAGTGTAAGTTTTTAGAGCTCACCAAACTTTTCCTAGCGATCCTCGTGCATTTGGTGTACGTGTGAAGGAGGCCTTGGCGAGAACAAACCGTTTTAATGTTGCATTTGACATCCTCAAAAAGATCTTTTAAATGCAAATTTTTTTGATGTGTTTGTCGATGAACTATTCTATAGTTGAGCATCGTGATTGCCTTTTTTTTTTTTTTTTTTGTGTTCAATCAAACTCGCCTAAGGAGCGTTTCACTTTTGAAAGCAAATCAACCCCAAATTAACCCTTAATATCCACACAAATGCTTTTGTAAGCACTGTTTGATTTGTTAAACATGTTGTGTTGACAAAAGTCCCTCCCTGTCTCCATCAAATATCCAAATGATATAATTTTAAGACATAGTAATATGTCTAAGGAGGTTAACTCTTCACACCAACATTTGTGTCTCACCAGTACTATTACTGTATGATGTCTCGGAATAGGCTTCTGTTTTTCTAAAGCTTGGCGCTACCCTTTCAGGAAGAAAGGATTCACATCAAACATGCACAAATTTTGGCGGATATTAGACATATACTTAACAAAGTTGGAGGAGATCCGTCTGAAGGTTTAGTCTTGGTCGATGCTATCCAAAGGCTAGGTATTGACTACTGCTTTCGGGAGGAGATTGAAGCGTTTCTGAAGAGGCAGTTTCTGGATGTTACGAACACTGCCATTCTTAAGCAACATGACCTTTCCACGGTTTCACTTTGTTTTCGATTATTAAGACAAGAAGGTTACCATGTGTCTGCAGGTTGGTGTTTCTTATTCCCTTAGAAAAGAGTTGAGGAGCATTTTACCTCTCTATAACTCTGTGCGGTGCACCTCACGTACATTCTACTTTCAAAAGCTTTACTGCACTTCCATGTAGAACAGGGCAGAAAGCTCTGTCATAAGTTGTTTAGCAGCAACTTTTCAACCTTAATTGACAGCTCTTTGGCCCAATTTCTGAAAGCACTAGACAATAATAAGTCCTAACTAACTAAATGTGCATGAACAGATGTGTTTGGTAATTTCAAGGACAAGGAGGGGAATTTCGATGCAAAACTAGGAGAAGAGACCAAGGGGTTGATGGAATTATATGAAGCTTCACAGTTAAGTATAGAAGGAGAAGACATCCTTGAAGAAGCTGCAAATTTTAGCAGCCAGCTACTTACTCTGCGGATGGAACATCTTGATCATCACCAAGCCAGAATTATTAAAAAAACACTTGAACATCCATATAGAAAGAGCTTAGCAAGATCCAATATAAAGAACTTTACCAGAGACTTCGATGATATCAACGGATATAAAAGCACCTTGCAAGAACTAGCAAGTATGGAGTTTAATGTGGTTCAAACTGTGCATCAACAAGAGTTACTTCAAGTTTCCAGGTAAGTAACATAGTTGCTATATGTGATATTTTATAGGGTTAGCTGTTGTTTTTGTCTCTCTATGATACATTTTGCCATTTTGTTATTTTAGATGGTGGAAAGATTTGGGTTTGGCCAAGGAGTTGAAGCTTGCAAGGGACCAGCCCCTGAAATGGCATATGTGGCCCATGGCTGCCCTCACCGATCCAAGCTTGTCGGAGCAAAGGGTCATCCTCACAAAACCCATATCCCTAATCTACTTGATAGATGATATATTCGACGTTTATGGGACCCTTGATGAACTCATTCTCTTCACAGAGGCTGTCAATATGTACGAAGCTAATTTTCATGTTTTAGAATGTATCTTAAACTTTTGAAGATCTGTATTTTTATGCCTTAAGTGGGAAAAAAAATAGAGGTTAGATAAGAGCGGTAGCTTTGCAGCGACTTTCAGCGGTGTATAATCATAAATGTCGCTGAAAGTCAAATCATTATCAAAAGAAAACTTTAACGTATGATTGAATGACACAGGTGAAAGGCTTGAGTCTAATGGTTATTATTGTTAAGTTACAACTGCTTTAATAGCTTAAGCTAATAAATAATGAGTATAACAATGTTATCATGCTTAAGTATTGTTATGGTCACGGATGCCAATTAGTTGATATCAACTGTGCTTTGTTTGTATTATTTATCATGTTAGTGATAGTGATAATTAAGTGAACAACGCAGGTGGGATACTACAGCTACTGTGGAATTACCAGACTCCATGAAGATTTGTTTGAAGGCGCTCTACGACATCACGAATGAAATCGGCTGCAAAGTCTATGCAAAGCATGGATATAACCCTGCAGAATATCTACAAAAGACGGTAAGCACATATATACATTCACCATACAAAAATCGGTGTTGCTAATGAAAATACATTAGATTATTTACCATTTCTATTTACTGCAGTGGGCGAGTTTATGCAATGCGTTTCTGGTAGAAGCAAGATGGTTTGCTTCTGGGCACATTCCAAAGGCAGAGGAGTACTTGAACAATGGGATTGTTAGCTCAGGAGTACCTGTGGTTCTAGTCCACATGTTCTTTCTATTGGGTGATGGAGCAACCAAGGAAAGTGCAAACCTTGTGAGTGAAAATCCAGGCGTTATAACTTCTATTGCAACACTTCTTCGGCTTTGGGATGACTTAGGAAGTGCCGAGGTAACCACATTCTCCAGCTTTTTTGTGTGTCTGCTTGTGCGTGTGCGTGCACGTTGCCAACTACCAAACAACTTGGTAGAGTACTACCCTTTCCGTAGCACCTCTAAATTGCTAACCTTGAAAATCAATCGACAGGATGAAGAGCAAGACGGCCATGATGGATCGTACGTAAAATGCTACGTGGAAGAACAAGAGGGCTCCTCGATTGAAAGTGCACGCCAACACATTATAGAAATGATTTCAGAGACATGGAAGCGACTAAACAAGGAGTGCCTCTCTCCAAATCCATTTTCGGCTACTTTTACAAGGGCTTCTCTTAATCTCGCAAGAATGATTCCTATGATGTATAGCTACGATGAAAATCATCGCCTTCCGGACCTTGAGGAGCATATCAAGTCAAGGAACTTTTATGGGGCTTCCATTTAGACCTGAAATGGGAGGTGCGATAGTACTGTATACTTGTGAGCCAGTTATACGAGTTGAGTTTTGCACTTTTTCTTCTTCGTTCCAAGAAAAAGTTGTTAGAAGAGTAATCTAGAAAAATCTAAAGATAAAATCTATCTCTATCTCTAGAATGTTATAAGCTAACACTACAAGAAAACAGGCTTTTAGCGACGGGGAAATCCGTCGCTAAAAGC
This sequence comes from Escallonia rubra, assembly GCA_033065855.1. NCBI lineage: Eukaryota > Viridiplantae > Streptophyta > Magnoliopsida > Escalloniales > Escalloniaceae > Escallonia > Escallonia rubra. The sequence continues at coordinate 12,297 of JAVXUO010000411.1, forward strand.
CCAAAATCCGTCGCTAAAAGAATTAGCGAAGGATTCACCGTCGCTAAAAATTTCTCGTATAAAAGTCCGTCACTAATAGTTTAGCGACGGAATTTTTAAATCCGTCGCTAAATATATCATTTTTACCGACGGATTTATTTTTCATTAGCGACGGAAAATTCCGTCGGATTTTGTGTTCACCGGCTGGGAGAAAGAAAAGAATGCAACTAGGGTTTGTGTTCATTTAAGTAACTTTTAGCGACGGATTTTAGCCGTCGTTAAAAGTCCGTCGCTAAAAGTTATTAAAAAATTTTAAGGGTGGACTTTTACCGACGGAATAAATCCGTCGTTAAAAGTCTGTCGCTAAAAGTAATTTAAAAATTATTTTCCAAAAAAAGAAGTTTTTCAAAAAGGAAGAATTTTTCAAATTCAAATTAGCGACGGATTTACCGTCGGTAAAAATCCGTCGCTAAAGATATTTACCGACAAAAAATTTCGTCAGTAAATATCTTTAGCGACAGACTTTTATCAACGGTAAATCCGTCGATAAAAGTGCTTTTTAGCGACGGAAATTGGTCCGTTGCTAAAAAACCGTCGCTAAATACTGTTTTTCTTGTAGTGTAATATCCATCTAAAATATCTAGAATCTAGATTGTTGTAAGAAAATCTCTGTATCTAGAAAGTAGGTTCTTGAGAATTCATCCTCTACTATAAATAGAGGTGAATTATTGTACTTGAAAAATAATTGAGAGAAATAAAAAGCCATTGCATCAATTATCGAAGAGTGGTATCAGAGCCCAGGTTGTCCATTTAAGTCCCTTCCATTTCCTTCTACAGGGAAGAAGTTGCCCACTGTTTTATTGTAAGTGCAATTCATCCTCTTCTCCCAAGTCCCAAACCCATTTGTTTTTCCCTCTACAGCCATACGTGTCCTTCATCTTCTTGTTCCACTTCTACAGAAATCAAACTCACTTGCCAACTCCTCATCTTCTTTATCTATATATCACTTCAACCAAACAATCGAAATCCCCAAATCAACCAATTCCCAAGTTTGATTTTTCTCGATCATTATGAAAATCAGATGAAGGATGCCAAGGCTTTGCTCTACATTTAACAAGGAGTTAGCAAAACCATTTTTCTGAGAATCATGGAGGCGACGGAGGCAAAGGAAGCTTGGGATATTTTGCAAAATGAGTTTAAGGGCTCCGACAAGTTAATCTCTATCAAACTTCAGACTTTATGGAAGGACTTTGATATTCTATTGATGAAGGAAGGTGAATTGGTTCAAGCTTTTTTTCTTCTTGTATCTCTAATATAATTAATTATATTAAAAGTTATGGAGACACAATCAAAGATAGGAAAATCATTCAGAAAATCTTAAGAAGCCTTCCGATGAAATTTGATCATGTTGCGGATGCTATAGAAGAATCTAAAAATCTTAATGAACTCACGTTAGTAGAGTTAATGGGCTCTCTCCAAGCTCATGAGGAGATGATGCATAGATTTGAGCAGCCTATAGAGCAAGCCTTCCAATTGAAGCTAATTATACCCAAAATGGACGGGGAAAAGAGAAGAAACGAAAGCCATGGGCAAAAATTTTAGCATAAAAGGGGAACCTTTAATAATCATGGACAGGGGAGAGGAAAATATAAAAATTAGAGGACTAATAGAGGAAACGTTAAATCTAGCCCTTATTGTCATTTGTTCAAGATAATCACGACATCAGAAATTGCCGGTACAGATGCACGAGGTGCAAATGGCCCCAATCATTTTGAAAATGACTGTTTTTACTGGCAAAAAGTAGTAAATTTTTCGGAGAATCACATGATATTTGGTATCTCGATAGTGGTTGCTCAAACCACATGACTAGCAACAAAGGTTGCTTTGTCACATTAGGTGTAGATATTAAATCTGAAGTTACGCTTGGGGACGGTAAAAAGCAAAAAGTTGAAGGAAATGGCGTAATTGTTGTATTCACCAAAACTGGTGAATTGAAGTATATTCATGATGTTCTTTACGTTCTGGGCTTGGCGGATAATCTATTAAGTGTTGGCAAATTAACTCAAAGGGGTTACAAGCTTGAATTTGATGAAAATAACTGCCTTATTTTTTATAAGCAAAGGAGGTAGCTTATTACGACGACTGTAATGATGCTCCCTAATAAAGTCTTTCCACTTTTAATGTCACTTGAGAAAGGAATTGCCTTTAAATCCGAAATTCTGGCATTTGAGGTATGGTCATCTAAATTTTAATAGCCTTAAGTTGTTGAGGCAAAAGGATATGGTGCTTGGGCTCCCAAATATAAATGCCGAAAAGAATATATGTGAAGACTGATTTTATGGAAAGATGCATAGGCAACCTTTTCCTAAAACATCTTGGAGGGCTAGAAGTCCGCTTGAACTTGTGCACGGCGATATTTGGGGACCTTCTAGAACACTTTCTCTTGTAGGAAAAATGTACTTTCTAAGCACACAAAAAAAAATGTACTTTTTGTTATTTGTTGATGATTTTAGTCGGATGATGTGGGTATATTTTCTTGAGAGAAAATTAGAAGCATTTTTATTCTTTATACAGTTCAAGGCCCTAGCTGAAAATCAAAGTGGTCATTCTCTTAAAGTATTGTGAATTGATTGTGGAGGGGGGGGAGAGAATTTAATGATCATAAGTTCATTGAATTTTGTAAGAAGAATGGGATTAAGAAAGATGGGGGGGAGGGGGGAGAATTTAATGATCATAAGTTCATTGAGTTTTGCAAGGAGTATTGCTTATGCCCACATCCCTAAAGAAAACAGAGAAAAGTTAGACAAAAAGGGAGAAAAATGTATCTTTATTGGATACAGTGATGAATCAAAGGGCTATCGTTTATACAAGCTCGATTCTAAATAGTTGCTTATCTCAAGAGATGTCATTTTTTATGAAATGGAAGCATGGAAATGGAGAAATGTTGCGCCTCAACGGCAGTAGCCGTTGGATGAAGAAATGATGTCATCGAGAAGTGAAGCGTGCCCAAGCTCACTACCACCAACAAGTCCAGGAACAGAAGCTGCAAAGGAGAAAATATGGATTGAGGCTATGAACGAGGAGATGAAAATGATCGAGAAAAATCAAACTTGGGAATTGGTTGATAAGCCCAAGGATAAAGAAACTGTTGGAGTCAAATGGGTCTACAAAGTCAAGCATAATGAAGATGGATCGGTGTAAAAATACAAGGCTCGTTTACTGGCCAAAGGATACTCTCAGCAGTCGGGAATAGACTTTGGAGAAACCTTTGCGCCTTTGGTTCGTATGGAGACAGTAAGGACGGTCATTGCCCTTACAGCTCAACTAAAACTGTTGGTTTATCAATTGGATGTCAAATCAGCGTTTCTAAATGGTGAAATTGAAGAAGAGGTCTATGTCGAGCAACCACAAGGCTATATCGTCAAAGGACAGGAAGACAAGGTCTATCGGCTACGTAAAGCCTTATATGGAGTAAAGCAGGCGCCACGTGCTTGGAATGTCAGGATTGATAAGTACTTGCTTCAACAAGGATTCGTCAAGAGCCTAAGTGAACCATCACTCGATGTGAAAATGCAAGGTATTGACGACTTTCTCATTTTATGCATTTACGTTGATGACTTAATATTTACTGGCATCAATTCGAAGATTATCAAGAACTTTAAGAAGATTATGATGCAAGAATACGAAATAACTAATCTTGGCCTTCTGTGATACTTTCTCGGTATGCAAGTAAAGCAAAAACCTAGCCAAATATTTATTTCTCAAGGAAAATATGCCCCGGTGAGTTGTTAAGGAAATTAAATATGTCATATTGTAATCATTATTCAACGTGTGTTTTGCACGTTGAATAATGATTGGAATAAAAATGTTAATAAATTTAATTAAGAAAATTTAAGTAAACTTAATTGGTATGACTAGTTTAAATCATAATAAGTAAATCAATTGTGAACTGCTATAATCAAAGACTCGAAGCATGAAAAGTTCATTGCAAAAAATATAGTTTTACTTTCAAATACGAATTATTAATGTCAATTACCAACATATTTGTCAACATTTTTTTTGTTACATCAAGTTGCAACGAAATAGAATCCAGATTATTTCAAGTTACATCTTATTACTCAAGGTAGACTAAGATATAGTAACACTGTAATTAGTTCCAAACGTCTTTCACAAATACTTAATTTTCACTAAACATTACAAAGTTGACATTGCAATAATAAATGTGAAGAATGTGTTTTGGAGACGATTTGACGTAAATGCGCATATTAGGAGAAAATATTTGGTAGTTGTCTAACACCACGTCATCGGCCTATGTTGTGCTAGACAACTACTAATATTGTGCCAACTAAACAAGCTTGGCAAATGGTGGGCCAAATGTCCAATTAGATCTAAACTCTTACAATGGTTTACCAAAATTAAATTTTCGGAAAAAATTAAATTGCCCGCCAATCAATAGTTAAAACAGAAAAAATCTGGACCCCTCATTTCTCTCTGTCATTCATCCTCTCTCTCTCTCTGTGCACCGAGATCCATGGAGATCAAGCCACCACACCCACTGTCCACTTCAGGCGACAACTACGGCTGCCTCTCTTTCTGATCTATCTACCCACTTCAGGCGACAACCAGGGCACCACCATAGGCCGTCAGCAACAACGGCTGCACCACCACAGCAGGCTACGTTACAACAAATTGTCTTCACATGGGTAATTTTATCATTGTTAGTTAGCACGATTAGCACCATCCATTTCCAGTATCATGGCAAATCCAACCCCATCAATTAGTTCAAATAATCTTTACCTTATTCACTGATGATTGAAGTATGTTAATCATCGAACTTTACACACTAATCACTGATGATAACCCGTAGATTATGAATAAGAAAAACTGATTTGTGCTATAGTGGCAAAAGAGGGCCATTAGTTGGTACAGGATCTTCATGATCCATGACTTTGGCCAGCCTTAAAAAGGGGAAATCATTCTCCAAAGTGCATCTCATAATCAGTCCTCCACACTAATCAAATGATCAGCAGAAGTCAACTTAGCTTGATGATAATTAGCCGTGCTTGCTTGGTAACTCCACATCTGAAGATAACTTAATTTGGATTGGTAGCAATCAGTCGCAGCTTCAAGGACAAATTTGAATGCAACAGAAATTTATACGTTATTAAAAACGTTGGTTTAGTATTTGATATAATATTGTGCGCTTGATCTTATTTCTAGATTGTTATTTGAAGAGGGCTTCTTGACGGACTTCTAATGGAGAGTGATAATAAAGGTAAAGACGTTGTTGCTCAATGTACCTTCCATACCTCTTTGTTTCAATCGAACTTTTAAGTGATGCAATACCCAGATAGTATGCTATATGCATGAAAGAAATTGGGTGAGCTTGAATTAAAGTTTTCTAGATCACCCGTGAACTTACCTTTTCTTTTAATTTGTATATATCGATAGTGTTGGTGATGAGTTAGTTTTGAGAAGTGGCGTGTAGTTATTCCGAGTCAACGGACAACAACGTCCACCGTTAGTTTGTACCTTCTTTTGGTAATACTAATGTCACGTCACTTTTGAGTTATGGTAATAAAAGTTTCAATCTATTTGCCAGTACAATAATACGTTAACGAACGTGTACTTCATTATTTCAAGGATCGTTCAATAGTTTCGTGAGTTTGCTCAACTCTTGTGAACTCATAGGTATATTTTATTCTCATTAATATACTTTTGGTAAAAAAAGAAACAATGTCTAATTTTGTCTTTCTTTTTTGAAGGATTTGTTCACTCCGGAAGAACTTAATGGAAAAATATCACGTGAAGGAGTGTCATGCAACCATTGAAGCTTCAAGTTTATCGGATTTGGGAACGTCTACATGGAAAGCAGCTATTTGGTCATCTTTTTTAGCATATTAGCTTTGGTTGTTAAGATTGCGTTTCAATTGTGAACAAGATTAGTTGGGGAGAAGTAATGATGGTGAAGGTGGAGCTGATTATTGACTTTATTCTGGTTTTACTTGATGGACCGATGGCTAGTTGTTCGATTTTGTTATTAGGTTGTCCAAGCAAGCATTCTACGTTTTTTGCATTCGTAATATTCAGCATTCGCTGTTCTCTAGTCTAGTTTAAAAACCAGCTCAAACGTTATCAGCAGTGCATATATGCAGAAATGAAGAACCCTCAGTCTCTTGCTTACATGTAAATAATGTTGTTTTCACGTTAAACCAATATTTTTTCAGAATTTAGGACATCTTTTCGCTTATTGGTAACTAAACTCAGAACGAGGTAAAACCTAGCAAAGGATCTAGCTACTAATTCTAGTAAGGTGACCTTGCTAAGAAATCCCAGCTAACCCCATATGAAGTCCATATGCAATAATCAAGTGTCATACTGCAATGTCATAAATAGCCATGAGATGGTAATTGCCGGAACTAATAATAATGTCATCAAGAAATGTAAGAATTGAAGTGGAACAGTGGAGAAACTTGAAGACATGAGTAACATCTGTTTCTTTTGGTGACATGTCTGGTATGAAATCTTCCACAAGGGAAAAAAATTGCAAATTAAAAACCTCCAATTTCACAAGAAGCTAATGACGCCCTAAAGAAATTCTAGCAAAAGGGAATACTAAATGTAAGAGAAGAAACAATAAAAGTAAGTCCATAGACCAGTGAGTACCAAAATGTTACCATTGCTTCAATTATCCATTCATACCAGATGTAAAAAATGCGATTAAAGTAGCACTAACAAATCACAAACTAGAGTTCTTCAAGCCCTCTCCCCCTTCATTCTCCTAGCAAGATGAATGTTCTCAGGCATGATGGTAACACGCTTGGCTTAAACTAGTGTCCTCGAAGAATCCCACAAAATAAGCTTATGTTGCCTCTTGCAATGCCAAGACTGTGTGACTCTGGAAGCACGTAGAAATCTACAATAACAAAATGACACAACTCATGGTCAACATCCAATCGCAGAATTCAGTCATCATACTCATGTTCAACATGCTCAATTGATTATCTGATGCGCTTTGAAAAATGATTTCCCCGTTATAAGGCAGACCGAAGTCATGGATCTTGAAGACCCTGTGCCAATTAATGACCCTGTTTTGCCTTGAAAATGTTTTGCCCAATTCATATTTTCCTATTCATAATCCACGGGTATCATCAGTTTAGTATGAAAATTTCAATGATTAACATAGTTCAATTAGAAGTGAATAATGGTGCAGTTCTTTTAAACTAATGGATGGGGTTGGATTGCCATAATACTAGAAACAGATGGTGCTAATCATGCTAACAAATAATGGAGAATTACCGATGTGAAGAAAATTCGCCGTAGCGGAGCCTAGAAGCAGTGGTGGTGCAGCCGTTGTTGTTGGCCGCCGGAAGTGGTGCCGCGTGGCTGCTGGCGGCCGGTGGTGGTGCAGCGTGGTTGTGGGCGGCCAGTGGTTGTTCTATGCCATGGGTAGCCGGATCAAGAAGAGAGGCAGCCGTAGTTGTCGCCGGAAGTGGACAGTGGGTGTGGTGGTTTGGTCCCCATGGATCTCGGTGTAGAGAGGGAGAGAGGGAGGGGGGGCGGGCAATTTAATTTTTTCTGAAAATTTAACTTTGGTAAACCATGGTTAAAAGCCTAGATCCAGTTGGACATTTGGTCCACAATTTGCCAAGCTTGTTGGCACACTATTAGTGGTTGTCTAACACTACATAGGCTGATGACGTAGTGTTAGACAACCACCAAATATTTTCTCCTATCTTTTTCTTCAAAAGTTATACTAATTGATTGTACGAGGCAATTCAGGCCACTCAGTCAAGGGATCCACCGTGTCCATATGAATTTGCAGCAATCAGGCGCAACAGTTGGTTGATGGTACTAAGCTAAGTGATAATGTAGCTATTTTGGGTGGATTTGACATGTTTGACCGTGATGTGTGTATTGCATGATTTAGCTGAAAGTGGTGATTGAATTTGCACTTTGATGTTTGTTTCTTAATTCTTATAAATCCAAGGGTGTTGGAACTTATACATTGTTGTTAATTTGTCTTTTATTTTTTGCTTTTATTTTAGTACGTTATATTACTTGACGCTACAGATGTTGTCCTCATTTATAAAATATATTTCTCATATTTAAATTTATTTTTTAAAAAGCTAATTGGTTTTACTTGTGTATAATGTTACTTTTCACATGTTGATTCTATACACTATAAAGATGATAACTTAAGCTTAAGTTATTAAAGCTAATAAACCCTTGCGACATTTTGCATGTTGAAGATCTCGGATCAAGATCACCTGTTGTGTCGCAAAGGTGCTGTAAAATGATAAACATCGTTAATTGTGTGATAACATCGAAAAATATCGCCTCTAAACTATCGTTAATTGTGTGATAACAACAAAAAATCTTCGCTTTTAAACTGTACGGGGTATACTATTATTATTTCTCCACACTAATGGCTTCTTCCACTTGTGTATATATATTGACTGCTCTTTCCTTCCTCTTTCTTTGTCCCCCTCCGGTCATAACGACGGCCACACAACGTGCAAAACGTTGGATCCATATTAACACCCTTTGAAATGTTTTTCATGACACAGAATACCTTTAAGGTACCCTTGGCAGCATCCAATAAATAGAGCTCCCAAGGTACCCCTCAGCATCCAATAAATAGAGGTCCCAAGTCTTGAGTAGATTCACCTAAAAAATCTGCCAAACAAGAAACTCTTGACTACCTTGCCATTTCCATGGCAATCCCTCACAGCGCTTCAGTTTTTTTCAACCCTCCTCCTCATACCCAAAGGGTGCGTTTGGCGACAAGGATATGGATAAGGATAAGGACAGGATAAGGGCGGATAAGGCCGGACAAGCTATACCGTCGAATAAGACCGGATAAGCAAGAAATCCTATCCAGCGTTTGGACCAAGTCCGGATTATAAGTCAGATATGCAATTTACAAAGTTATATATATATATATATATATATATATATATATATATATATATATAGATATATATGTATATATAGATATATATGTATATATAGATATATATGTATATATAGATATATATGTATATATGTGTGTATATATATAAATATATGTATATATGTGTGTATATATAGATGTATATATATACCTATATAGATTTATATTAATATACATATATATATATATATATATATATATATATATACATAGGTATATATATATACGTAGGTATAGATACATTATATATATATATATATATATATATAGCTGTATATACATATATAGGTATATAGGTGTATATATATATTTAAAGCTATATATATATGTATACATACACATATATATATATAGGTGTATATAGGTATATAGGTCTATATATGTATATATATAGGTATATAGGTGTATATATAGGTATATAGGTGTATATATAGGTATATAGGTGTATATATATATATATACATATATATATATATATATATATATATATGTATATAGGTGTATATATGTATATAGGTATATATATGTATATATATAGGTATATAGGTCTATATATGTATATATATAGGTATATAGGTGTATATATAGGTATATATATAGGTGTATATAGGTGTATATAGGTGTATATATATATATATATATATAGATATATATAGGTGTATATATAGGTATATAGGTGTATATAGGTGTATATATAGATATATATATAGATATATATACCTATATATACACCTATATATATACCTATATATACACCTATATACACCTATATATATACCTATATACACCTATATATATATATATACATATATGTATATAGGTGTATATATGTATATATATATGTATATATATATGTATATAGGTGTATATATGTATATGTATATAGGTGTATATATGTATATGTATATAGGTGTATATATGTATATGTATATATGTGTTTATATGTATATGTATATAGGTGTATATATATATAANGTATATATATATATGTGTATATATATATATGTATATATATATGTATATAGGTGTATATATGTATATGTATATAGGTGTATATATATATATATAATGTATATATATATATATATATATATATATATATATGTGTGTATATATATATATATATATAAATAAAAATATATATATATATATATATATATATATATACACCCGCAATGTATATGTATATATACAATGTATATGTATATATGGCGTTGAAGGGAAAGAGGAAGAAAAGTGGGGTGGGTCCCATTCATTTTAGTCCGACATGATCTGGACTAATTTTATACCACCCCCCCCCCCCCAGGTATTATTTTATCCAACTCAAGGGGGATAAAACAAGTCCAAGACTACTTTATCGGGGGACTAAAGTGCACGTCCAAACGCCGGATATGATTATTTTTATCCTATCCGGGGTCTTATCCCGCGCGCCAAACACAGCCAAAGGGGCAATCTCTCAGATTACCAAGATTTGCCTCCCTTCTATTATTTTGCGCCAAATAAATGAGGGGGAAGTCTTTTGTGTTGCTATGCCATGGAAAACTATTCTATGGCAATTAATGAAAAAGACATTTGTGACCTCATTTGAAACTCAAATCTGTCAATTCATTCAGGTTTAAAAAGTCATTTTTAAAAAAGAATTCACAACGCTAATATAAACCTAATTCCTTTCAAAATTTTCCCCTTAGCCAACACCGCCATACGACAGCCGGCGCCACCATCCCCTCGCCGTCACCACCATTCGTCCCGCCGTCACTACCATCATCCCCCCACCGAGACCACATCCAACCATCATCCCCCCGCTGTGACATATCCCCCACCATGTGTGCAGCCCCTATGGCCGTCCCACCCACCACGGCAGCCCCCATGGCTGCCCCACCCACCACCACCTCGGCCCCACCACCATAGCAATGAACCACCTTGCTTGGTCGAGCATGCCCGCCTTGCCGTAGAGGGAGATGAGGCGGGTGGGGAAGCGCTCATCGGCGATCTCTTCATACTTTACTTGGTGTTCGAGGATGTTCTGGACGTAGGCAAACTTTCCAATGAGATGGTGCCTGGTGGTTCTGATTTGGGTTTGCTCAAGATGGTAATTGTGTGGTGGCTTTGGGTTGATGGATTGGGTGGGATGGTAGTTCTGATTTGAGTTTAGGAGATGGTAATTGTGTGGCGACGCGGGGCATTCTGTTCAGGTTTAGGCTGGGGTCACGATAAGCACACCGTTATCCATGAATTTGCAGCCCCAGGCAATGAGAAGTACGCCATAAGTGGAGGATAACAGGAAATATCCATATATAGCACGGATCCATGTCATTGAAGGCAACATGACTGTTTTTTATGTTGAAGACTATTCTCGATTTATATCTTTTTGTTTTATTTTGGTACTAAGCTGAGTGAAAATGTAGCTGGTTGGTGGACGTTACTCTCTCCGTCCCATAAAACTTGATCATATTTTCTTTTTAAGCTATCCTACAAAAATTACTCACTTTTCAAATTAAGAAAGATTGTGTACGTATTTTTACATATTTATCCTTTTTATAATTTTTTTATTATATTTCTCTCTCTGCATTTAACTCTCACCTACTCATTTTCTCTCTCTTGGCTTACTTTCTTACACTTCTTTATTATATTTCTCTCTCCACATTTAACACTTCAGTAATCGATTTTCTCTCTCTTGACCCACTTTCTTCCCCTCCCCTCTCTAAATGGTGGGAAACACACAATATATGACTCAAATCCTTAATCTGTGTGAAAAAAAAAAAAGGTGTTCAATTTATGTTGGACAGAGATAGTACTTTTTTGGGTGGATTTGGCAGGTTTAGGTACTATTTTGGGTGGATTTGACAGGTTTAGCTGTAATGTGGTGTGACTACGCGTTCCATATTGCGTGATTTAGCTGAAGGTGGTGATTGATTTTTTGAGTGTGATTGTACGTGTAGCCCTTTTCCAAGGAAAAATGGTAACTTGGAGGCAGAACTTAGAAGGTTACTAATCAAGGTCTACCACGTAATGATATCAAGTGATCATTTCTTCCATAATCAATTTGAGAACAAACAATTTGAGACATTTTCATTCTAAAGATGTCCATAAGATATTCAAAACAGAAAATATAGGGGAAAAAAAAAGGAGAAAGAGAAAAAAGGAAATATTAGATAACCGTGCGCTCGGGAAGAGAGGAGACGGGTCGGAACAAGCAAACCTTTTTGAACAAAGGTCGAAATATTGTTCTAAAGTCGTAAATTGACGCTTGCTTCCTTTTTGTTCGTTTCTTTTCTTCCCTTTTGACGGTTTGTGAATACTTTATTTGTACTTAGTTTAGACTTGTCAAGCGATAGTTATTCACTCTATGATCGTTAATTGAGTCATACCGCCGTACCTTAACATCTTCATGTGTATCTTTAGGTGTGGAGGGTAAGCGTCAAAAGGTTGTATGACAATATTAAGCTCTACAACACGTATTCATGCTACTTGTCATCAACTTACTAACGTACATACTTCAAGGACAAAAATCACATTTTCTATAACTATATTCACACATTTTGGTTGCGAAAAATGTTTTATTGATACCTTTTAAACTTTCAGTGAGAAAAAGATGTGAATTTAATAGATAAAAAATGTGTAGATTTAGTCTCATCCTGCATATTATACAATTTGCAGGTGTCATATATACTCGTACCTTCCCGTGAGAAATATAACCGCGGGGATATGGAGGAGTATTTTTAGATTGAGTCATCAATTTTCTCAATTCTTATTTTTCCTGCCATTTAGTGCTTGCCCAGACATCCACCATCTTCTGCCAAATATCATTGCGGATCCATTCCGGGGGATGGTTCCTCCATAATTCTGGATGTGCATCTTCTCCTACCTTGCTAATTGCAAATTTCCTCGCTCCTTCCATCCACTTTGTATAGTTAGTAAAAATATGATGGAAAAAAGCAACTCTTCCCGCTACTTCCTGCTCAGGAGACTCAAAGTCAAAGTACCCCTGCCACATTAAACATAATACTGTAAAGATGCCAACGATGCATTAAAAGTGCTCAACCTCAAGATACATCATCGCCTTCTCAATTAGAAAATTCGAGGCCTGCCTTTTGCTAGTGCTCCCCCTTTTCACTTCCAAACAAGAAAACTCATAAACTTGCATGCATTAACATAAAATGAATCAGGCTGAATCTTCTCTACGGTAAGAAGAATGATACAAAGCCTATTACAACAGAGAAGTGGCATCTGGATATTCCACGAAGGTGTTTGTCTATGCACGTTGTGCAGTTCAGATTTGATTTTGGGGTGATTTGCATACAGACTCTTGCAGTTTGGGCAAGTTGCAAAAACACACCTCACATTCCTTTTTTGAAAATATGACTAGTTATATGATCCTCAGTAGCAGAAGCCAAGCAACTCACAAACAAATCTGCAACATTACCAATTAACCTTGTCATGAACCAAATTACTTCATAAGAACAGCCTAGATAACCAGTTACTTCATAAGAACAGCCTAGATAATTGGTGGCAGTGGGGAGTGTTAATTAGAGTTGTTGCTGTATCTTGGCCTACAGGTTAGCAAATACCGGTTGCACTAGAAGTACAAATACGAAAATCTTAGCTAGTAACCTTCTGTACAAGTACTTCAAGTTTAACTACTAACTCCTCATAAAAAAAAGATTAACCACTAACCTTATTTTCTTGAGCAGGTATTCTGTTATTGTTTTGTAAGTTTAGCAGGTCATGTGTCAATCCTATTGTATCTGTTAATTAGTGGAATAACATCTGTTAAGCTTCAAAGGTGCAGTTCAATGGCATCGCACGAAGAACATAATGTAGTTGTATGGGCAACACTTACAATTTTTTCCTTTTCAGTACATTCATAATGAACTCAATGAAGTGAAGCTATAATCGAGATAGTTGGGTGGCTTCTTACCAGCAGTCACAAATACTTTTGTTGATTGAGGATGTGTGTAATTGTAACTCAGAGTTTAGTAGAGGTCTAAAGGAGGTTCTTTCAGTTAGTATGCCACTAGGGATTCCAGAAAAGCTTAAAACTCATAATCTCAAGAGAATAGGATGATTGTAAGGGTTTACTGATCTCACTAGAGTCAGAATTCTGTCGTGCTTTTCCGTGTTCACCTGTTAGTTTGCAACAACTTGGGACTCATGTACTACTTACTGGTCATAATCTTAATATGCTTATTTTGCAGATGATATTACACCTGCCTACAATTGTTGTTTCCATAGTCATCTACATCCAACAGTATCATTATTGGCAATATTGGGTTTGTCAAACTGCTCCTTGGTGGTTAAGTTCTTAACCTAAAGGATATCCAACTGGTAAGTTCTATTTCAGAGGACCTTGACATTTCAAAATCCAACTTACAAGTTCGTCCCCTGTTGTGGCCATTAGACACAAAATAGAACCTCATATGGACAATGCGGTTCCCCAAAGCCATAAACCAAATTGCAAAGAGAAGGTCCGAGCACGATCAACTTCCTTTCTTAACACCCTACCCACTCTATCTTTCTTGTCTTCAATACCACATTCTTCAAATTGGTGGTGAGATTATGTTTCACCCGTATGGATGCAATGCAAAAAGGGCTAAAGTAAGACTATGGATTAAAGGCTGTCAAACACAAACATGGATAGCAATGTAGAAGCAACCACACTCTCCAAAAAATGATGCAGTAATAAGCTTACCAAAAAATTTTGCCAAAGCATTTCTTTCCTTTTAGGGTACTTCTTCCAGCTTGACCACACCACGAAAAGAAAATCCATATTCGCCCTAAAGATAGCTCCTATTGTACTCCGTGCCTCGTCCTCAATGAAGCTAATGCATAAAAATTAAGTGTTACACTAAAGTAGAATGGAAAACAATGATATTATACAACTGGAAAGTAAGCACTACAACTTACACTTTCTTATGAACATGGATTCTCTTTTTGGAGCCTGGTGGAAGCTTTCTTATGAGTCCCTGTGTCGCACTTCTGGTACGAACAGAAGCTACAAAAAAGCATATCAGGAATACCACATGACATTCCACAGTACTATAATTATTCAAACAAAAAACAACTATCACCCATTATTCCTTAAAGTACCACTAGTTGAAGCTATTGACGATTCCACTTGCACAGACCGCTCTGCATTATCTTGCCCAATCACGCTATTGACGCCCAGCATCTATTACTATGTTACGGTATTCTGAAGCATTATCTTGCCCAATCACGGAGGATGACAAATCAATCGACTCCCCATGTTGAGTCCATATTGTGTAGTTACGCATAAATCCTTTACGAAAAAGATGCAATTTCACCTCATCAGCCTCTCCCCAGCGCAATAAATTACAGTCTCTACATGGACACTTTATCCTTTGATTATCTACAAATGCTTCGTTCTTAAAAGCATATTCAATAAATACTCTCACCCCGTCTCGAAACTCATCACTTAGCCCCCTACGATCATCCAATCTTTTTTCCATCCAACTACGATCAACCGACATTCTCAAAACTCCTGGGGTTAGTCCTAGAGTGCAAATTAGAGATTAGAAAAAAAAAACAATGCAAAGGGTAACAAGCAATGTACCAATAGCATACACGGAACCACATAAAATATAATAATAAAAAAATCAGAAGATATCATTTTTCTAATTTGGAAACAGCGTGGCTAGTCTGATGGATTCACTTGACGCCAAGATGCCCTTGCAAATCAGAAGATATCATTTTACTTGGGGTGATTGAGTTATAGTGTGAGAATTTGAGGTTTTCGAGTGACATTAGAAGCAAGCTTCTAGTTTTCCTTGTTTCTTTTAGTTTTAGTTTGGGCTTATTGTAGAGTATACTAATGAGCTGATTTTAGCTGAGGTTCCCCCCTCCTTTTGCTGCAATATCTCAAGAATGTGTTGCTGACCTTTGGAGTTTGAAGTGTGCAATGTCCAGTGGTAGTTCTTAGGTTTGTGTTGTGTTAGCATAATTGTGGCTTTGGGTTGTGAAGTCAGCCTAAGAAAGTGAAGGAATAGATTACAAGTTTTGTGTTTACAAGTTCCCTTATTCTAGTGCCAATGATAATATTGTGTGATTATGTAACAGCTTGTATTCATTCTCTGGACAATGCTTTAAAAAGAGCAAAGTTCCCATCCAAACCATAGAGGTTACGTACACCAATATTTGAACACTAGTTATAATTGAGTATAAGAAAGATATGAATATTTTTGTGTTCATGTGTCTCAGAGCTTGGGAACTTGATATACCCAAGACTCATGAAACGTATGCAAACCTAAAACCAAGTCCAAGTAACGTAGCCTTGAATTGGGGGTTTTAAGGTTATTTTCCCAAAAATGATAGATTGCCAGCAAAGTGTTTCAACTACCTAAAGAGATGCTGCAAGATGGACATGCCTTCATTTAGTAGGTATCGCTTCAAAAGACTATCAAGCTTAAAATATAATGCATTCATAAGCATTATGTTTAACAAGCATGTCACATAAACAAACTGTCTAAACTCAAGCCATCAGATCTACGGAAAACATGTCAAAAAGAAAATGCAGTAAAACAAGGAATCAATAGCAGGAAACTCACATTGGCAAAGGAACCGACTCCATCGCCATCATAAAAGATTTTTTGATTCAGTTTACCCTCCACACAGCAATTAGGGTAGTTAGGTTTACACATGCACTTCCACTGTCATCTCTTAACCAATTATAAACTACACATGCAGACGACCAACAATAGATGCCTATTCATAGAGGATTTTCTTGATTTAGTTTATCTTCCACACATCAATTAGGGTAGTTAGGTTTTGTGTCTATTAGAACCTCAACCTAAAAAGTGCCTAGCAGTGAAGAATATTCCTTTACTCCAAGAATACAGACTATTGGTCTACCTTCAACCAGGATTATTAGTCTACCTTCAACCAAGACCCCAGGCATGCAGTCTCAAATGGCTATTAGTCTACTCCCTTACACTTCACTTTCACTGTATTAAAGTCAGTCACTGCCATTGCCTTGAGGTACCAACCTAAAAATGTCAAAATTAGCTCAGATCCCAATTTTGAGTACATTCCTTTTTGCCCCTTACAAATATTCCATTATTTAATTTAGTTGGGGCTGCCTTGTCCAGTAAAAACCAACAAGAAAGACAACTTTGTTAGCTCTTGAAGAAGAAAACAGAAAACGTGCAGACATAAATATCATAACAAAAGACAAAATGTTAGAACCTTTCATTATGTTTACTGGTTTGATTGTTTTGCTATATGGTATATCTCACCACTTGATGCATCCAGAGATGAGAGAGAACCAGTAATAAGAGCTTAACTTTTACTCTTCATAGAAAATCAGCCAACGAAATGAACTAATGACAATTTTCATTTGGAAATAACTCCTGAACGGGTTCTTGATATTGCAAGAAAATGTATGAATTTGACCCGAAGGCTAGTAGTGGTAGCCAGGTCAAACTACCAATTCAAACACTATAAGGACCCTTGTTTGTTTCATTACGATCGTCATTCAAACGTGCCTATGGATGATACGTAAAATGCAACAATTACCAAATCGCTAAGCCAAGCGACAGTCGAAATTGAACCATATACCCGTAAATTCAGAATTTAACCAGTGTGGCCTTCCCAGAATTTGTAGTACTTGACACATTAATCTCACTTCCACCAGTTTTCTGTCTGTGCATATCTTGGAATGCAATCTTGTTTATTGACATTGCTTCCTCATATTTCATAACTTCTCAAAGTTTCAGATTATCGCGCATTATATTTAACAAGCATGTCACAGAAACAAACTGTCTAAACTCAAGCCATCAGATCTACGGAAAACATGTCAAAAAGAAAATGCAGTAAAACAAGGAATCAATAGCAGGAAACTCACATTGTATTGAAATAAGAACCCTAATTACATGGCAAGAAGATGAGACTCAGAGGAAGATCGGAAGATTGAAGACCCAAATGTATTGAAATAAGAACCCTAATTTTGATTATACCAAAAATCAAACCGTAACAATTCGTGACCCAAACGTACAGAAAACTTCTATCAGTTGGAAGGAGGCTTCGCACAAACCTTCAGAGTGGGAGTGATGGTGGCGCGTGCGAAGGGTTGCTCCACAACGACGACGGGGGTGGGCGGGACGGTGGCACCGCTCTCCTGTTCTGTTCTTCGCACAAACCCAGATGTTCTTTTGTTTTGTTTTTTATGTTTATTATATGTTATTTTTCTATTTTCAATAATGAGTAACAATATTTTTCTCTTATAAAAAATTAAAATAATACCTTTACCGATGCAAATACTTCCGTCGGTGAAATCCGTCACTAAATTCCGTCGCTAAATCATTTGTGACGGAAAATTTCGTCGCCTATTTTTCCTTCCCGCACATTTTTTCTGTCCAGTGTTTTTAGTGACGGAACCTAATTCCATCGCCTAATTCCGTCGGCAAATGTGGCTTTTAGCGACGGAACAAGTTCCATTGCTAAATTCCGTCGCTAAAAGCCATTTTTCTTGTAGTGAGAGGTGGGCGGAGAAGGCTGAGAAGGTCGCAGCGGTGACGCGGTGGTCGGCGGTGACGCGGTGGTCGACGGAGACGAAGCGGGTTTCGCCGCGGACATAGCAGAGGGAGTTGGTGTTCGGGCGCGGGACGATCAGGCCGCCATAGTTGCACATCAGGCGGAGCTTGGCGGTGGGTAGGGGCGGCATTGGATCGGAGTGGGTGGTGACGGGGGCGGTGGGGGTGGATGACGGCGGAGTAGGTGGTGGTGCCTCCGTGGGGGACAAGATCTGGGATTGCGCCGTTTGTAGAGGGGAAGGAACAGTGGGCTCGGCAGCGTGGTTTTGTAAGGGGATTTGGTGTTAATTAGCCAACCAGTTTGGTGAGGGATGAACTATCACGGTACAGCCGGATCTGTGAGATGAGCGTCGGGGTTTATGTCGGTGACACAGCTGCTACAAAAGCCGGCGTGGTGGTGGAACGGTGGGCCGTGGGGGCACCGATGTGGTGGTGGGACGGTGGGGATAACAGCTTGGTGGTGAAACGGTGGGGCGACAGCGTGGTTGTCGGAGAAGAAGAGAGAACTTCACCTGATGGAAGAAAGAGATAAAGGGAAGATAGACCAAGCTCGTGAAAGAGAAAAGGAGAGAAGAGAGGTAACAGGGGTAGGATTGCCATATTTTGAAAATACGCATTGATGACATCACAAAAAATACAATTTTTGGACGGATACCTAACGGATGGACATAAGTGTTACCTTTTTAACGTTTGTGGACACGGTTTGTTACCTTTTGAAAGTTAGTGTCCTTGACTGTAATTTCACCCAAACCTCAGGGACATAAGTGTAATTAACCCTAAAAAAACCTTATAAATTCAAAATAGTCCCCCAACCGCTACACTTAGTGGCGGTTGGGTTCATTACCCGAAATTTCCATGCACCCCCCTTTTTCAATAAAAAAACCCTAAGTGGCCCAACTTTTTATTAAAAAATCCTAAAATAAAATAATCCCCCAACCGCTATACTTAGTGGCGGTTGGAGGAGTTTCACACGAATTTTGATTAAAAAATCCTAAAAACCCTAAGTGGCCCCACTTTTTCATTAAAAATACCCTAAAAACCCTAAGTGCATTAAAGAATCCTAAAAAAAACCCCAGCTACCCCACGAGCCCATTAAAAAACCCTAAATAAACCCCCAACTACCCCACAAATGCATTTAAAAACACTAATAAAACCCAAGTTGCCCCCACTTACCCCCAGTTGTTGCAATTAATGCCCCAACCGCTACAAAGAGTAGCGGTTGGGGGGTTTCCCTTTTACTTCACGAGTCTCTCTCTATCTCTTCACACATATTCACTCTTTTTTCTTTCTGGCTATATCTCTCTCTTTCTTTTTCTTCCCCACTTACTCACTATCGAACCCTAACCATTTCTTCATCCTCCATAAACCCTAAACCCCCATTTTTTCACCAAACAAACACTCAAAAATTCTTTCAACATCACAGACTTTTAGTGTTTACTTGCACTATTTTGAAGTTAGTTTATCCAACTTTGGTGCTATTATCTCGAGCTAATATTGGAGTAATTATCTTAAATGAGGAGGCAATTGAAAGCAACAATACTACATTGTAAGTTTTGCCTTTTCATTTAATTTCATTCTATTTAATTTCTGTTTCTTTACAAAAAATTTCATTTAGTTCTATGACTTGTTGAGAATTTATATAATTTTTTTTTAGATTTCAATATAAATATGTATGCAACTGGAGGAAATAATTTTTGTGAAGATTCTGATCCACCTTACAAAGGTCAAGTTTTTCAAACAATGGACGAAGTTGAAACATACTATAGAGCATATTCGAAAAGGATAGGTTTCGGTGTTAGAAGTAAGACGACTAGAAAACAGGAGAATACATACCAAATTTGTTCCCGACTATTTGAGTGTCATAGAGGAGTACCACATGTACCTCCGGTTGTTCGGATCAGTGATGAAGGGCCAACAAGACAAAGAAAAAGGGACACATTTTCGGGTACCAGCTGCAAGGTCCATGTGTATGCAGTACATCGAAAAAATAAAAATCATTGGGTTGTGATGGGAGTGGAGTTGAACCATAATCATCAATTGATGACCCCTAGTAAGATTGGTCAAATTCATCAGCACCGACAAATAAGCGCGGCACACAGACAATTGATATTTATAATGGCCGAGGCTAAAATTCCACCTTCTAGAATGATGGGGGTTTTCTCAAGCCAGGCTGGGGGGATTGACAAGTTGAGCTTCAACGAAGTAGACCTTCGAAATGAACTTCGTGCTAAGAGGAGAGAGTCTTTCAATAAGAGTGATTCTCAAGCTACACTTGATATCTTTAGGCGCCTTCAGAGTGAGAATTCTGGCTTTTTCTATAGTCTCCAACTGGATGATGAGAACTGCATTAGTACTATATTTTGGGCGGATGCCCGTTCTAGAGCTGCTTACCAAAAATTTGGCGATGTTGTGACTTTTGACACCATATACCGCACAAATAAGTACTCTATGTCTTTTACTCCATTCACCGGGGTGAACCACCATTATCAGTCAATCTTGTTTTGCTTTGCCCTGCTTAGGGATGAGACATATGAGTCATTTACGTGGTTATTTGAAACGTGGCTTAAAGCGATGTATCATATTCCTCCAAAGACCATCATCACCGACCATTATTTGGCAATGAAAAATGCAATCGCTAAGGTCCTTCTAGATACTCACCATGGCCTGTGCACATGGCACATAAGCAACAAATATCCCGAACGGCTTCACAATGTATATGCAAACCATCCGACATTCAAGAGTGACTTTAATACACGTGTTACGAAATCGTTGACGGTCGACGTGTATCCTTGATCGAGGTCTTATATTCGAGTCTCCATCATTGCGAATATCTTAGGCTAGACTTGAACAGATTACCTTTGACCCATGAGAGAAATGGACTTAATTAATGGTGCTCAAGTACCTTAATGCAGAACCAAAATATGATAAACTGACTAAACATGTGATGCCAATGAAGATGGGTTCGTACTTACGTGGAGGTGCCACAAAGGCTGCAGTCCGTGTCAGCTTCCAAGTATGCAAAGCGGGAGACAGCAAAGACGGAGTAAGGGCTGAGGGCAAGGCTTCTCAGACGGGCCGTGAGGAATGGCAGTGCTGCGAAGGCAAAGCTAAGACGAACAGGGCCGGCAGTCGATAGTCCAAGTCAGGGTCCAATGCTACGGTCCAAAGTTACGGTCCAAAGTTACGTTTCTCTCACTAGAATCCAAGAGCTCCCAAATTCTAGAGTGAGAAAGTGATTTTTGTAAGAAAAGCCAAAAGTCCCTTTTTGAGTTGTAAAGTTCACTATTTATAGGAAACATGGTGCTTATGTCATAAAGTGCCACGTGTCGTCCCCTGGGAGTGACACGTCATCAGGGGGTCCCAAAATACCGGTTCTCCGTTGGACTGTCGGTTCCTAAATTTGCGTTGCTTACCCCACACAGCGTCGCTCTACCTGTCTGAGTATACGGACCATACCACGGTAGCATGATCAGAGTAAGCCCGTTGCCACAGCCGCCGATCCAAGCGCTGACTGACTCCCACGAGGCGCGTCAGAGACGCGGAGAACCTGACAGCGGTGAGGGTTACCCCTGTAGCCAACTGCCAGGCGGACTAGGCGCGATGCCCTCCGAGGACCTGCTCCCGTCCCGGAGTGACCCGTGGGTCATTGTCCTGGTGATGTCGACGATCGACAGTAACGTGAGTGGACATGGTCGCAGCTCAGTGCTCCGAGTCCGTGGCGAGGGGTCCTGATACCGGAACCCCTTGTGACCGTGACGGCGATGGCTATGAGGTTGTGAGCCCATCCCGGTACGAGGCCGAAGCCCCCATTTTGATTGAGACGGCGATGGCTATAAGGTTGTGAGCCCATCCCGGTACGAGGCCGAAGCCTCCCTTTTGATTGAGACGGCGATGGCTATAAGGTTGTGAGCCCATCCCGGTATGAGGCCGAAGCCTCCCTTTTGATTGAGACGGCGATGGCTATAAGGTTGTGAGCACATCCCGATACGAGGCCGAAGCCTCCCTTTTGATTGAGACGGCGATGGCTATAAGGTTGTGAGCCCATCCCCGTACGAGGCCGAAGCCCCCTTTGTGATTGAGACGGCGATGGCTATAAGGTTGTGAGCCCATCCCGGTAGTATGCAACATGATTGTGGCGCATGAGCGCGGTGCTTATAGCACGAGACAATACCTGGTGCCTGGGGCACGTGTTGTGAAAGTGGTGCGGCGACAATCGTCGCGAAGCAATACTTGGTGCCGGGGCACGTATCATGAGAATGGCGCAAGGGCGCGGCGACGAACGTCGCGGAGCAATATTTGGTGCCGGGGCACGTATCATGAGCATGGCGCGAGGGCGCGGCGACGAACGTCGCGGAGCAATATTTGGTACCGGGGCACGTATCATGAGAATAGCGCGGGGGCGCGGCGATGTACGTCGCGGAGCAATATTTGGTACCGGGGCACGTATCATGAGAATGGCGCGGGGGCGCGGCGACGAACGTCGCGGAGCAATATTTGGTGCCGGGGCACGTATCATGAGAATAGCGCGAGGGCGCGCGTCGGGTGTCTTGAAGACAGGATGTGAGCTAAGTGTACCTGTCATAACAAGATAATGAATGCAACATGTAGTAGTGACAAAGTTGGGAGTGATGGTATGCGGTCGTCGACGACGGGTCATTCGGCTGTAACGCGCGACTTTGGGTGACGGGCATCGCGGGAGCGACGTGCGGTCCTGGGCGACGGACGTCGCGAGGTTGATAGACGACAGACGTCGTGAAGTTGATAGACGACAGACGTCGCGAAGTTGATGAACGACAGACGTCAGGAGGTTGATGTACGAACGGACGTCGCGAGGTTGGTGCACAACGGACGTCGAGAGGTTGAGGTACGAACGTCCGTAAACATCGCGGAGGTGCAAAGACTCGAGAAAATAAGTGCGCGCAGGAGGGAAGGCCATAGGCCAAACATTGGGGGGAAGGCCAAGGCCACCACCCCTGGGGAGGCCGAGGCCGACCCCTTGGTGAGGCCAAGGCCGACCCTAGGGGGTGGCTAAGGTAAAAGGCCAACTCCCATGAAGGGAGGCCAAGGCCACTCCCCCCTTCGGGGCACTTCGGTCGCGCCGATGGTAGGTGTTTTGATGAGCAAAGGCAAATCCAGAAGTTGCGTTATGACGAGCGTGTCAATGCGAATCGTATCTATATGACAAACGAAGTGTCCAAGTCACACGGAAAGCGTAAAAAGCGAAAAGAGTGCGAAAAAGGGGTTTGCGCGGAGGGGTGAACCACCGGGGGAAAATGGCCGAGGCCAACCCCTCCTGGAGGCCGAGGCCGACCCCTAGGCCTGGGGAAGGCCGAGGCCGACCCCCTGAGGTTGGCCAAGGCCAAATGGCCAAATTTCATTTTCGGAGCCCAAGGCAATTTCTCCTTTTACGAACTTCGGGCGCACCGTCGGTAGGTGTTTTGATAAGCAATGATGAATCCAAAAGTTGTGTTGCGACGAGCATGCTACCAAGAATCGTACCCACATGATGAACAAGGTGCCAGAGTCATGTACGAAACGTACAAAGCGAACAGAGTGCAAAAAGGACTTTGCGCGAAGAGTGAAGAACCGGGGGGGAAAGGCCAAGGCCGAGGCCGCTGACGCCGAGGCCGAGGCCGTCCGGAGGCACGGCGTGCGCGGCGATGGTTCTCACGGCGTAATGGAGAATGTTGGTGGATTGCCGAAAAAGACACGGAAGAAGCAAAGTGTGCGACGGCGGGGCGGAGCTAGCGGGCGATCAACGTTAGCGCCGGGCGACGTGTTTGATGACGACGACGTCGCGCCGGTTGAAGAAGCGGAGGTGCCGTTGAGTTTCCTTGGTAGGGCGAGGAGCTTTGATGTAATGCCAAGCCACAGTAATATTTTGTTGACGGCGAAGGGGGCGGTGCCCGGATGCCCACCCAAGGAGCTTTGGAGGGAGCTTGGCCAGCGAGTGGGTGCGGATGTGTTTTTGGGTCCTTTCGGTGCGTCGTCGATGGCGGAGAGTCCGGTGGTGCCTTCGCCGTATGTTCGTGTGCCGAGCGGGGGGGTCGCTCCGGTGATGTCGCCGAGGTACATGCCGGGTTTGTTGGTGGAACGACTAGATGTGCCGTGGTCGCCGGTGATGTTCAAGGGCCATAATACCATGCCGGTGGGGTGGAATTTTTGGTGCATGTATATGTTGGAGCAGTCGGGTTGGGGGGAGAGATTGGAGGCGTTGGGATTGGTGTCTGCGATAGAGGCGACGTTCAAGGTAATTGATCCGTTGAGGGATTTTAAGGGCTTGGAATTGTTGCTTTCGAGATGGAGCTCGCAGACGCATACGTTTATCACGGCGTTTGGGGAGATTGGGCCAACGCTTCTCGACGTGATGATGTTGACGGGGTTGCCCATGCACGGTACGGAGAATGCTTGTGAGCTGGAGTTGCCGGCGGCGGAACGATTGACGGTAAAGGAACTGCAGGGGTTTGCCTCGTTGATAAGGAGCAATCGCAAGGGTACGTACAGCGGGTGGCTCAAATACTTCTATGGTACGGCGACCGCGTTACCCGGGCAGAAGTCTGCGTCGGTGAGCAATTTTCGCGCGGGTCCTTGCTATAAGGACAAGAGATACGAGCTAGCGGGGTTTCTTATCATGTTTTTGTCGAGGTACGTGCTTATAATATCTTCCCTTTAGTATTGTTGCATGTTGTACTTCCATTGTTCTTGTATGCGTAGAATGCTAAAAAAAATAAATTTTACACTTAGAAAAAAAACGTGTCGGAAGGATAGTGTAGTCATATTGCCATGCAACAGAGTTTACATTCAGAATAGGGCGAGGAGGTTATGAGAGACATTGTATGCTCTTATTTTTGTGGGTTTGTCGTTGAGGGGACGCCGGAGGATGGCGTGTCCCTGAGGGTATTCAAGTTGGCT
>JAVXUO010002949.1:600000-843393 GCA_033065855.1 Escallonia rubra
ACAAAGCCTTGACAGGAGCGACAGTTGGTCGGTAGATAGAGGGAGAGAGCCGACGACTGGCTGATGGCCGTTGTCGCTACTGTCGGCTAAGCGCTGACCATTTTACGGCGATTCAAATGATAATTCGAATGACGACTGGTCGGTGGTTGAAGAGGGAGACCCGACGACTGGCTGATGGTGGTTTATGGTCGGTTGTACATGCAGATTTGATGGCATTAAGTGGAGGATTGGCAGCAGCAGCAGTTGATCGAGGAACCCAGCAGTGGGTGGACCGGTGGTTGCTTAGGCGCCGTCCTCGGTGGGCAGTGGCGGAACCAAGATTTCCCCCAAGGGAGTAATTTTTTTTTAAAGTAAAATAGTACACAAAAACAGAGTGCTCTTTTCGATAATACACAAAAAATACTAAAAAGTATCCAAAAGGTCTTATTAAGTTTAATAATTTGAAATGCACAATTAACAACCTAAAATCATCAATTAACAACCTAAAATCATCAATTAATAATCTCAATTCTTAAATGCATAATTAACAACCTAAAATCATCAATTAACAACCTAAAATCATCGATTCATAATCTCAATTCTCAAATGCACAATTAACAACCTAAATCATCAATCAATGCTCAAATGGAATTTTTTTGATTAAATGCATACCAGCAGTTGACCAGCACGATGATGTGGTCGTCGGCGGTGGGTTCTTGGCCGCCGCTGGAGTGAAGAAGACCAGAATCGCAGAAAATGCTAGTCGCGAGTGCCTGAGTCGTCGAATGCCTGAATCGTAGAAAATCGAAAATGCTAGTCACGTCGCAAGTGCCTGAATCGCCGAAAATGCTAGCCGCCGGTGATGTCGTCACTCCTTAGAAATCTGAATACAACGTGCCTTCGTAATTGCCAGTCGTCACTCGTCAAACTCAGGCACTAGTCAGATCTAGGCTAGATCGTTCGTAATCGTGACTCACTTAGTAATCGCCGATGGAGTCAGATCTAGGCCACTGATGAAGAAAAATCGTTCGTAATCATCGGTGGAGTCAGATCTAATCCAGTCGCCACTCGTCAGACTCAGCCCACGACCGTCGTGGGCTCGTGGGTCGTACGTTATTTGCCTTGCCGGAGAGCGAAGTGGCCAAATGGCCAGAGTTGGTGACTGGTGAGGGCCGCTGACCGCCGTGACTGTGAGGGTGAGGTGAGCCGTGAGAGTATGAGGCTGATAGGAGAAGAGAGAGAGAGTCGCACGTGAAAAAAAATAAAAAAAAAAATAAAAAAAAAATATATATATATATATGGAGCTGATCCATTGACAGCGCTAGCAAAATATGAGAAGTTGCTAGCGCGATCTGGCCGTCCACGTGCGATCTGTGGACGGTCCAATTTTTTTTTTTTTTGCGTTTTTTTAAGTCCATCCGCTATATTATGTAGCGGACGATATTTTTTACGAATATACCCCTCAATCTCCAAGTCAAGGTGATGTCTTTTCTAAAATATCGTCCGCTACATAACGTAGCAGACCATATTTTAGAAAAGACATACAGTCTGCCAACCCCACATCAATTCTCATTCTCTCTCTCTTTAGAGAAAAAAAACCCATCTCTTGTTCATCTCTCTCTCTCTCTCCCTTCTCTGAACTACATGTTCTTCTTCTTCGCCTCCCCAGCCCCCATATCCATCATCATCGCTAGCACCTTTAGAGAGAGAGTGACAAGGTTCGCCACAGCAGCCTTGGCATTGCAACCGTAGCCTCGGCGCCACCGCCGTAGCCTCAGCATATTGAGCACCGCTACGTCTTTTTTCATTAATTTTTTCTCCAGATTTTGTTCTATTTTGATTGGACTTAGAGATTAACGTATGGTCAGATTCATGATTTCTCTTGCGTCGAGGTTTGGGGGGCGGCAAAGGGTCACATGGTGGTTGGGGGATGCGGAAGTTCAGATGGTGGTGGTGATGGGTTCAGCGGCGGTGGCAGAGTGGTGGTGGTGGTTGTGGGTGATGGAGACACTGCCTGGGATGAATCATTGTTGGTTTCTTGGTTGTGGTGGTTCTTCCGTTTCACACCGCCACCACCAATCTTGATTCTTTATATTAAAGCAGCAGTTATGGCTGATCTTGATGATTTTAGTGCATCAGCTTTGATTCCGTTTCTTTAGTTTTTGTCTCTGATTACAATGTTTGTCGTGTTTCAGTTTGTTAACTGTACCACCTAATAGTAGCTTAGTTTAGATCTGAAAGTACTGCAAGCGGATTGAAACTTGGTTCGGATATACTTGATGAGCTCAGGCAAGGTTAATTGTGGAGGCTAGAAGAGTTGCTGATACCCATAACTGCTAAATTGCCAAAAGGAAGTATATCTTTCTACATCATTTATTCTCAGTTCTCGTCAAATTTAGAGCTGCCAAATTCTTGGTTGAATAAACGCACTCAAACAAATGGAAGATAAACCAAGAAAAAGAAATTTGTAGGTCTGCAAGATTTATATAGAACCAGTGCAAGTTCCACCTGTTTGGATAGCAAGTGCATATATTTTTCTGCGTCTAAAAAGAAACCACCAGTTTGACTTGATAAAGCAATGTATGATAACAGCCCCTGCAACGGCCAGTGGAGGTAATTCAACCAGAGACCAATAAAGAAACATCCAATAGGCGTAGCAGATGCATACATCTATTCTTGATCTACCATCAGATGCATTTTCACCTCAAAGAAGAAGAACATGTAGTTCAGAGAGGGGAGAGAGAGAGAGAGAGATGAACAAGAGATGGGTTTTTTTTTTCTCTAAAGAGAGAGAGAGAGTGAGAATTGATGTGGGGTTGGCAGACTGTCTGTCTTTTCTAAAATATGGTATGCTACATTATGTAGGAGACGATATTTTAGAAAAGACATCACCTTGACTTGGAGATTGAGGGGTATATTCGTCAAAAATATCATCCACTACATAATGTAGCGGGCATGCTTAAAAAAATGCAAAAAATAGATCTGGACTGTCCACAGATCGCGCGTGGACGGCCAGATCGCGCTAGCAACTTCTCCTATTTTGCTAGCGCTATCAATGGATCAGCTCCCATATATATATATATATATATATATATATATATATATATATATATATATATATATTCAAAACTTGAAGGGGTACATTAGCCCCCCCGGGCATAGTATAGTTCCACCCCTGTGGTCACGACCGTCGTGGGCTCGTGGGTCGTGAAATAACGTCTGCGATTTGCCTTGCCGAACAGCGGAGTGGCTGAGGCTGAATGGCCGGAGTTGGTGACTGGTGAGGGCCGCCGACCGCCGTGACTGTGAGGGTGAGGTGAGCCGAGAGAGTGCGAGATATATATATATATATATATATATATATATATATATATATATTCAAAACTTGAGGGGGGTACATTAGCCCCTTCTGGGTATAGTGTAGTTCCGTCCCTGTTGGTGGGCCTTTGGCGTTGCCGGTGGTGCTGTTGCCCCTACTAGACACACGCACTTAGGACACACCCACTTCGCTCTTTCCCTGTTCTCTCCCTCTTTGTTTCTTTTCCTTGGCAATTTTTTTTTGTCATTCCAAAAAAATAAAAACGTAAATAACGACATTAGATTCATATGTATACATTTTCTTATTTATCTAATAACCCCTAGATTAAGTATAATTTCCCAAGTCACCCCTCAATTTCATTACATTCTGTTGCACCCAACTTCATTCTATTTACCACTTATGGTCATTTTAAAATGTCGCTAAAAAAACCAAATAATGTCATTCACAACAACTCTCGCTAAAGCTTGCAATTGCTCACGCCAGTCATTACTAAGGATCCCAAATAACATCACTCATAGAAACTACTGCTAAAAAAATAAATGACCGGCTAGAGATTACCACAAAACCATCCCTAAATTTAGGGTATTACATTCCCTATAACAGCAAGATTGTCACTTATGGACTTAAATTTACCAATATACTCATTTAATGATTTTTTACCTTTGAAGCAAAGTCATGTCCAGAACCAATCGAAACTAACTTCTTTGAGAGTCCAGTGCAAAAGCTTCCTCTAATGCTTTTCAGTATTTGCTAGCGATGATGAGTCCTACAACAAGACCAAGTATAATGTCCCTGTGGTCTATCCCCTAAAAAGTTGATTGGATCATCGTCAACAATGAAGTCTGGATTTTGGTACTTCATTTTGTGCTTATGAGCAATGCCTTCGGACGTGAGAATTGTTGCTTTGGGCATCCTGTACCCACAATCAAGAAACTCTTGCATGTCTTGGCTTTTTGTGAGGAACAAAATATGTGTTTTTCGCACTAGATAGTTGCTTGAAGTGAGGCATAGAGGAAGCCACATCGAGAGTTGCTGGATATGGATATTTGACTGTTACAGAATTTGCCACTGAGAGGGAAATTAAACTAAAGAAAAAATGTATCTATTTTGAATTCCCCACCGAATGGCTCAAATACCATAATAAGATACTGTAGATACCTCATTTTTATAGTCATCATTAATTAAATAAATTTTGGGCTTTATTATTAATTAAAGTTTATTATTAAGCTTAGGCCTAGTAATATGACTTAATCAATTAATTTGGTCCAGTCCATTTGTCAAGGTCATAAGTCTAATTGTCAAGTCCATTAATTAAGTCTATTGGTCTAGTCTAGTCCAGTGGTCCAGTCAGTAATTGGGCTCAGTTCAGTCCAATCATGTCAGTCCAGTCCATATGTCTAGAGTTTTATTTTACTTTGTCTAGATAATTTAGGAAATTATTTTGTGAATTATCACTGATGTAAGGGATGTAATCAATGATTTATGTGATTTAAGAGGATAAATGCTCAATTTGGTACATCCCATATGTAAAATCAAGGGTAATTATCAAAATGAGGGTCATATAATGCCTCAAAATTTAGAAAAACTGATTATAAAATTATGGGATGAACCAACCGGTTTTTTTGACAAACCGCCCTTTTAGTTAAGTTATTTTTTTTTTATCAAAGATTATGACTTAACTTCAGATCTCAAATTGACATAGCCAATCTTATAAGTTTTGGTGCTCCAGAGTTCTATAAATAGGTTTCTTGACCTTCATTGTCAGGGGTCTCAGTTTTAATTCAGCTTTTTTCTCCCCAGAGCTTTTATACCATTTCTTTGTGAAGTGTATAACATCTCTTCCGAGAATTTAGCCCTTCATACTAACTTTAATATTTATTTAATTACTTGCATTGTGGATCTTTCTGAGAGCGTTCCCGAGTTATCCAGACATGCAAATTCCCTAGATAACTTTTAAAAGTTTTCTAGCCTAGCTCATTAATATAGACTTGTCTCCCATTTCCCGCGATCATTTCGAGAATCATAAAAAGAGTCTTTTTCATTTCTCATTCGATGTCTATGACCGCAATATAGATTGCCACCCGTAGGACCATAGTCGGACTACGATGGTTTTGATTCCGATTAGTCCGACCGGATACGTAAGCAATCAACCTCTGATGTCGAGTTCAAGGCAAAAATAAAAATAAACATAGGGTTAGTTTTATTGCATATTTGTATATTATGTGTTTTAAAGGCCAAAAACTAATAGAAATGAAGTAGAGATCGAAAGGGTATGGCGGGTGCCCAACACCTTCCCGCTACATAACTTAGTCCTTGGACCCGTTCTTCTGTTTTTGATAGACGAGTTAGTCTTTGGACAATCTTAGAGTCATTTTTAGGTTTTTCTTATTTTCTTACATTTAATTAAATAAGATGAAGACTTTTAAAGTCCTTAGAAATTTGTCCGAGGCGGTTCGCTTTAGTGGCGACCCAGCTGGGGACTAAAAAAGACACAAAGAAGACTAGACTTGAAAAGTTTTTATTGCTTTTTGGCCTTTTTGTATTTTCTTTGTGTTGTATAACATGTACAATATGATATAACTGTCGTACTTGTTATTTTACTTCTATACCTCACACGCACGCATGTATGTCCCTAACCCACCCACTTGAGGGCAACAGTTGAAGCCCTTTAACCTCTTGGTTACGAGACGATCTTTCTACGGTACCCTCAGCTCCAAGGGCTCGTACTAAAGGGACCTCCCGATTTCTTGGTATATTAAATGGCTTGTACATGTACTGGTGATCGCAATTATCAACTACCCAGGGGCATGAGGTATATGGTACACTCCGAGCCAACGGAGTGACCTTACACCGGCGTTGAGAAAAACCACACTCCCTGACCATTAAGTGTTCTACCCTTTTCTTGGGAGAATATCTGTATTGGCCTATGGCATATTAGTAGGGAAACCGACCAATATTCTGCAAGCTATCTGATAATCTCACAAAAGAGGGGAGAATCTGACTAATCGACCAGTTTACAGAGCTCTTAACAGGACAGTTGCTCAGTAAGTGCGTTGCTTGAAAGATTTAAAACTGGCTGGCTTATATAAAACCCTAACCCCACTGGCCAACCGTCCAGTCATCCAGAACCTCTCTTTTCCCAAAAAATTTTAGGAACAAAATCCTAACCTCACTGACTTACGGGCCGATTCATCAACCTGGATGACCAAGTGTTTTATCAAAACCTTTCATTTTCCACAAAAAAGAAGTTTTAGAAACAAAACCCTTACCCTACTGATCAATCGGCCAGTTTATCCACCAGGATTACCGAACAGTTAGTCAGACCCTACCTGTGCAAAAATATTATCTGAGACAAACGCTAACCAGATTGACCAACCGGCCAGTTCGTCATCCTAAATAAGCGAACGGTTAATTACTCCCATTGCCTTACTTTTCAAATTCCAAAACAACAACAACAACAAAAATAACAACAGTAATAATAATAATAATAATAATAATATCTCATTGACCAGTAAAATCTCCCATCCCTATGGGTATAAGCCTGCCAGTTCAATCTATGTGGTCTATGTGATTACATTTCTGAAAAATTTCCCTATACAATTAAGGCTAAACGTGGTTGGTATCGGGACTCGTCGAGAAAGCTTACACGAACCTCAGTGGCCGAAGAATACCCACATATGGTAGATTTGGTCCATATTATCAGTGAGTTGCAAAAGGGTATACATACAGGTTTCGCAGCCTTGGCATATCAGCAATCCCGAATAGCTGAGGAAACAGACCACCTTAAGAGGAAAGGTAGGAAAGAACATGAAGATGGGACAAAGACGGAGAAAAAAGAAAGGTCTCGAGTTTGACTTGTAATATGAATCTACGGATGAGGAAGTAAAGCCTGCTGTCCTAGAACTTAAAAACAAGCTAGCAGCACTTGAGTCCTAAGTCACCCGAACAAGGAGAGCTAATGACCCATTAGACCTCAGTGTACTAATCATGAGACCCAAAGAGAGGTTGTCCTCTAAGTTCAAGATGCCGGAGATGGCCAAATTTGATGGAACCAAAGACCCCAAGATCCATACTAACATGTACATGTGCGCACTAGAACCTTACGGATTCAATCAAAATTAGTTTTTTCCACCAAACTCTCACTAGAGTCCCCTCTCGTTGGTTCCTCACTTTGGACGAAGCCCAAGTCTGAACTTGGGAAGATGTTGTAAGAGAGTTTGTGAACCAGTACTAGTACAATGCCGATTTGGCCATTACCCTAAGAGACCTAGAAACTATCAAACTTGAACTGAGAGAATCGGTGTCTGCTTTTCTCATGAGATAGAGAAATAAGGCTGCCCAGATAGTGAACTGCCTTGCAGATGAGGAGCATATGAACATCGTCAGGAACATTCTGCTCCCAGTATACCATGACTATATCTTTGGCCACTACCACACCTTGTTCAAGGCACTAATGGGATCCGTCATACAAATCGAAGATGCCATCAACAAAGGACCATTTCCTGTGAGTCGAAGCTAGGGGTATATCGAGCAAGTCTGAGAAACTCTGATGCACAACCCAAGCCTGTTACTGCCAACAATGTTAATAATGTGCAAGCACCCCAGATAGTGTCATGGGAGGCCAACATGTAGCCCAGAAAGAAGATCATGCCCAAAGCATTTGAACAGTTATTGAGGATGGACATGATATCCAAGCTATCGCCTACCCCCACGCCAACAGTGATACCAGAAAAATACGATATTCAGGCTTTTTGTTCTTATCATCAAGGGAATGAACACCCCATAAAGATAATCATAACACTCGGACATGCTATCCAGGACCTTATAGAAAAGACGAAGTTTCTCCTTCTGCCAAGCCTAATGTTACCACCACATAGAGTTAACCTTATCGATGATCGCCGACCAGTTATGGATTCGACCACCTTGACCACTATAGCAAGTAAACATGGTTAGCCAGTTTCAGTGTTCGATTAGTTCTGCAACGTTATCACATGAGAATAGTTGATGGAAGGCGATGCTTTCACCGCTGAGGAAGAGTATGATGAAGAGACAAGCTTTATGTTCATCCCCAATGCTGAGATATCCCACCTAACCAAATCAGGCCGAGTTTACCAAACCATCCCCAGACCAGCCACATCCAAGTCGCTGTGTTCTCAAATCCCCAAATGAATTTTTGAAACTGTTAAAGAAGACCCAGGCAAACATCTCCATTTAGGGGTTGCTATCTGCTTTATACTCTACCCACAAGCCCTGATTAAGCTACTCAGCAAGGCCCATATACCTATTCAGACCCAGCCTAAAGACCTATCCTAAGTGCTAGGGACTATCCATTACGGAAATGTCCTCATCTCCTTTTTCGAATCAGATTTGCCAAAATTAGGACCTAGCCACAACGACCCGCTGCATATCCCAATGTGAGCACTTGATAAGAGGGTTCCCATAATCCTCATAGACAATGGTTTTGCCCTAAATGTCTACCCCTTGTGCACTATCTAAGCCTTCAACATTGACCCCTCAGAGTTTACCCTTTCCAACCAAGCCGTTCGAGCCTATTAGAACACTCGGAGAGAGGTTATTGGCATAGTCAAGCTCCCTATGACTATTGGAACTACCAGCTTTGAAGTTGAGTTTTAGGTGTTGGATATACCCGATGCGTTCAACTTTTGTTGAAGACAGTGGATACATTCTGTGGGTGAAATCCCGTCTACATTGCACCATAAGATTAAATTTGTGTTGGATAAGGCTATTTTTACGATCATGGGTGATCCACAATTGCTGTAGATTGGACAGGTTGAGAAAAGTGACAAGGACACTGTTATGGTGCCACATGATTCATTGGATGTGCTGCTTAGTGGATTCAGGATTAGAAACCTAGTACAGTGTCTGTAGTGTGCGAAAGTTTGTCTCGTTGAAAACTTCCCCACCATTGCGCCTTATGATAACACGTCGGTGCTTCCTGTGTTGAGAAAGCTTCACTACTTGCCCGAAAAAGGTTTGGACCGAAATTGTCAAGGACTTCCCGATTTTCCCCTTCTCGAGAATAAAAAGGACCAGTTTGGGTTGAGGTACAAGCCAAACAAGAAAGAGAAGAGAAAAGCCATCAGAAAAGTGGTCCAGGCCAAGAAGGACAAAGAGAGCGGACAACGCATGAACTTCAAAGGCATAACCAAGGTCCCCACCCTGAATATATGCTTTGTTAAAGAATGAGAGAGTGGACCTTTTTACGAATTTCAGAGGCTATCTAAAATGTGGAAACAGGCGAAGCTGATCAAAGGATGGAAAATCTTCAATGACTATTAATGGGTTGAAGACGAGGAAATGCCGATCCTAACTGACCCGAGTACCGAAGATGTTTCTGACTGGATGGACTTTATGGAGCCTAAGGGATTGACATCACGCTTCAGCGATATGCATATTCTGGTGCTTATCAGTGAAGCGAACGACCAAATTATGAACCCAGCAAGCCTAATCACTCCAGCGCAGGTGACACATAATTTAATAATCGAGTATGGACCGCTGACTCTAGGAGAGATTACCAGAGGACTCCTACTGCCGAAGCTGTTCTTGAACTGGAAGACCTGAATGGTTATGTCACTCTAGATAACCTGAATTAGCTCACTTATTATGTTCTCCCTGACTTTTTGATTGATAACGTGATGGTTGACTTTGGTTACTCCGTGGTTGCTGATATAAGTTATGATGAATTAATCAATGCGGTTAATGATGAGTCACAACTAATGAGCCTAAAGACAAAAAAATATTTAAAAACAAAATGATGAAAAATAGAAAATCGGGAATCTAGTCGAGCCAAGCCAGTGGCGGAACAAACAATCAAAGTCAACATAGGTAAGCCTGAAAATGTAAAAGGAACCAAAATAGGGGCTACCCTAGATGAGAGAGAAATAGAGGAAATCACTGTACTCTTAAGGGAATTTATAGATGTATTTTCTTGGTCATATAGTGACATGCCTGGTATCGACCCGTCAATTGTGGAACACCTCTTACCTATCCTACCTAAAGCCAAACCCATGAAACAGAAGCTTCGATTCATCATAGTGATGGAATACCTTACCTGGTTAGCCAACATTGTACAGTCCTGAAACCAACTGACCAAGTCTGGATATGTGTCGACTATGGAGACCTTAACCGAGGTTCCCCTAAGGATGACTTTCCTTTACCCATCATAGATATGATTATAAACAACACTACAGGGCATGCGTTGGTTTCTTTTGTTGATTCAATCCCCGATACAATCAAATAAAGATGGCTCCTGAGGACTAGGAGAAAATTCACCACCCCTTGGGGCACCTTTTTTTACAAAGTAATGCCTTTTGGATTGAAGAATGTTGGGGCTACATATCAGCGAGCCACTACTACCCTTTTCCATAATATGATTCACAAGAAGGTAGAAGTGTACATGGATGACATGATCAACAAGTCTAGGAAGCGTGAAGATCGTTGCACAGTCCTGAGGATATGCCTCGAGAGGTAAAGGCAATACAATGTGAGACTCAACATAAAAGTGCAGTGTTTGGGGTTACAACGGGAAATTACTAGGATTTATGCAAACGGGGTATATAGATTGACCCAGCTAAAATTAAAGTCATAGTTGAGTTCCCCCATCCAAGATAGAGAAAGAAATCCAAGGGTTCTTGGGTATAATCCAGTACAGCAGTCGGTTCATATCCAACTGACAGTGACTTGTGAGCCTGTGTTCAAGTTATTGAAAAAAGATTCAACCAAAGATTGGAACCCCTTATGCAAAGAAGCTTTTGACAAGATCAAACAGTACCTCAGCAACCCTCAAGTCCTGAGTCCTCTGATACCCGGTAGTCCTGTATTGCTTTACCTAAGCGCGACTAATGCAGCTGGAGCCATGTTAGCCCAACATTTAGAGAATTTTTTAGTTAAGAGAGCCGTCTACTATGTCAGCAAGAAATTGACCCAAGGGGAGGTGAATTATTCATCTTTAGAGAAGACATGTGTGTCTCTGGTTTAAATAACACAGAGATTGAGACATTATGTTTTAGCTTACCCTATCTGGTTTTTGATTATTTTGTTTAGGTTAAAGCAACAGACTTTCCGGCCAGATAGCTTAGCTTCGGATCCAGGTAAGAGTTTCTATTTGGACCCCGGGTAAGGATTTATATCCTAATCCTTACTTCAATAACTCGCACTCGTAAGTATTCTTTTGATTTACGTATGGCTATTATTGAATACTGAATTGTATATTATATCAACATGTTATCGTTAAGAAAATCCCAACATTGAGCCTGAACCGGTTATTTGAAAATCTTACCGATGCTCGCTTATTATTGCATGTCGAGCAAATTCGATAATTGTTTGCATTCTTCTCCGGAATTGTTGTGCCTAAATCCGATAACTGTTCGTAATCATTCTTGCTATTTGTTTGTAGTTATTCTAGAATTTTGAGTGATGAATTATATTAGTGTGCTTAATTGTTATTAAAACCTTAATTGTTCTGGTTATGTGTATTCAGTTTGGTGCTCATTTTATTGCATGTTAAGCAGTGAATTTCTTGTTGATTTTGTGACCGTTGTTTCTGTGTTGATCTGGGAATCTATTATGTGGGGAGGCGTTATAATGCTGATTTATTACTGCTTCCTATGGGGAAGCAGGCTAGTTCCTTGATCGATGAAGAGGGCAAATTATTATCGTACATCATGCATGTGTACATCTGCGCATTGCCGGAATGGCATTGCATTTGCCCAGGATCAATGTCTTTGAATTTGCTTACACTGTATCTTACAATGACTGTTTTTGAAAACGATGTTCAAATGAACGTATTGTTACATGACTAAGTGGATTAAGTTGAAACTCTTTCCTATACTGTGATTAAACCTTATGTTTGTATGAAACCCTTCCATTATTTCCCTTGAAGTATCTGTGTTCGTTTTGAAACCCTTTGAAAAATCATCTTTGTATTTTTAAAATGATGGCTTTGAAAATGATCTTCAAACGATCGTTTTGATATATGGTTATAACTATTAATGTTTGTTGGAAATTGAGATGATTACCAATGTTTGTTTTGGTGTTGGTTTGTGGTTATTTTGGGTCATTTTTGGTATATGCTTATAACTGATTATGGTTGTTTTGGAAAATTACTAAACTATTCATGATTGTTGAAATGTTTCGAGAAATTATCCTCGGTTTAACTCGAGTCGTTTTGTAATTCTTTTGGTTGTTCTTGAACGACCTTACTGAGCTCTCAAAAGCTCACCCTTCGTTTGATTCTCTCCTGCCGGTAATGATCAGCTGTAGAATGATCGGGAATGGGTTTAGAGTCTGAGTGAGATTCCACTGAGCCCATCACTACTGTATAGTAAGACCCCTACGTGGGTTGGTACTGTTATCCCGTTGTTCGGTGAAGAACCTAAGTTTAAGTTTTGGAAGTTTTAAGTTGTAAAACTAGTTTAAGTTTAAGTAGTTCTGATATCTTGTATTTTGAAGAATTTGAGTTGATATGTAGTTAGATGATTTGAAGTATGTGTCGATAAATATGATTTGACAGGTTTGAAGTGATGTGGTAGGGTAACGCCCCGGGAGTTCAGGGAGACAGAGCCCCGAATTTTTGGGATGTTATAGGCCCCTACCCGCTCGTCTCGAAAGTCCCCTCGGTACATCAGTGACTCAGTCTCACTGGTGTGTCCCTCACCCAAACGCGGGATACATGATCTTTGGACCTCGAAAGCCCAAACATGTTAACCAAGATAACACGTGAGAAAATTTTCTAAAGCATGGATGAGAATAATGAGAAAAGCACTAAGAGAGCATATACATAACTCCCAGATGTCGCAGTACCCCATGAAGCTCGAGGACTACCCTAGGGACAACGCGGTGATAGGGCGATAAAGATGTACCTTGGCAGGAGTACCCCAGTCATACTCCTCTATCTCTCCCACATCCTCCAAAGTCCGTAGGCACCACAATAGTACGAAGTCATCCCCATTGCTGAATAATGTCTCCCCCAAGACAGACAACAACAACAACAACAATTGGACATACTAATCGATAGTCGTATCGTCAGCGCCCTCAAGAATCATACCCTCGTAGTGTGAACGAAGGGTACTAAGCAAGATTGAACCGCCTTCTCTGTTGGACGACTCAAAACCAAGTAACCCGCCCACGAGGTCTCAGTCCTTGTCGAGATCAAAGGCCCAAGGAATAGGCTTTCCTCAAACGCAAATACCGGTGATATTCACAAAATCTTATGTGGTAAGCTTTACCTCCATGAATGGTAAGAATCCCACCAACGCCCGGCCAAACACAAAAGATGCTTTTTGCTAGGGCTGAAAGCATGTAACTCGTCTAAGAAAACTTCAAAACCGGTCCCACTTATCCTAGCCTTTACAGATTGGTGTACGTTACCCGACCATTCCCTCACCAAATTTAGGGATCCCCTAAAACGTATATTCAAGGTAAGGGATTGCAAAACCAAGAAAAAAGGGAAATCTCAAAGAGTTGTCCTGTGCATGGAGTGCATGAAAAATAACATGGCTGGGTCCTACTTTACATGGGGATAACTTGTGTGTGAAAAAAATTGAATTGGTGTGGTAATTTAATAGAATTCGTTTGGAAACATACCTCGTTTGCGAAAAAAATACTTGTTTTGGTAGGCAAAATAGAGATTTTTGTCGTTTCTTAGTCTCGGATCTGGAGTCAAGAGGGAGTGATCATCCACCGATTTTATGGCCAGAAGTGCGAGATACGACCAATTTGCGGCCCACAATCATGTCCTCTTTTAGTTTGTATGAACTCTATAATTGCTCAGAAGCTGGATGAGAATGGAAGGGAAGCTTAGGTGTTTATAGCCTAGAGATATAATTGGGCTAGGATTTGAGGAACAAAAGTCCTTTGGAGAAAAGAATTTGAGAGAGAAAGTGATTGGATTATGTTTGAAGTGGTGAAAAAATCCTAACTATCAAGCCCAAATTTGAACAGATAAATCGGCCAGTTTTCCGTTCAAATTGGTCAAACTTGCTGACTAACCGACCGGTTTTCGACACTTCAATTTTTAAAAATTTGAACCTACTGACTAACCGGCCAGTTTTCGACTTACGATTTCGATTCTTCATGTCCTCTGACTGACCGGCCGGTTGTCGACCTAACAAAACAAAGAAAAACATTTGCATCCTTATGCGAAATACATGTTTGCATTTCTTTTATGTTTGTATGCTTGTGTGCCTTGCATAACTGTCTTTTTTCCCTAAATGTGCATGTTTTGCTTGCTTGTGCATTTTGCATGATACCTAGCTCATTCACATAGGACATTTTTATTTAATATTTTGTGTGCTTGCATGCTTGCTTATGCATGTTCACTATCCTATGTTCGGATTGTTTTTTCAATTCGATCACTCGAATATGTTGCTCAGTTCGGTAATTTTTGTACAGTGTAAGGCCAGTGCAAGATCCCCCGTGTGTTGTTAGAAGCAACATTTTCTTCATATTGATTACATTGTATGTTCGGCACTCAACGACCATATGTCTTTATGGCATTGTTGGCTCCGGCTTTGATGGTATTTTCAAAATTTTCATGTGTCCAAGTTGTAACACTCCAAAATTCTGGGGTTGGTTTTATGGCAGTTCCACCCGGTCATTTATTTCTTTAGCAGGAGCTTCTACGAGTGATATTACTAGAAGTCATAGCGACCATTGGTGTGGGCAAAATAATTGGCAAGCTTTAGCGATGATTTTCATGAACGGATTATTTGGGACATTTCACAACATTTTAAAATGACCATAAGTTGTAAATAGAATGAAGATGGGGTGCAATGGAAATTAATGAAAGTGAGGGTAAACTTGGGAAGAGAATAATTCAAGTGAAAGGGGTTTTAAGCAAATTTCTTTTTTTTAGGACTAGTATATATACTTACTAACTTAGAGCAGCCGTCACAGAAGTTTTCTGCCATTTTTCTTGTACGTGAAACCTAGAGAGATATTAGGAGAGGAAAGGAAGGGGAAGAACACGAAAAATTGGAGTTCGTTTGAAAAAAGACATTTTGACTTCCAACTATAGGTAATTCTTTTGCGGATGTGCAATTACATGGTGCATTTTTTGGGTACACCATATAGGATCGCGTTCTAATAGAATGGGTTTGCAAATAGACATAGGTATTGATTGGTAAAAAACAAAATGGGGCAATAAGTTTGAAATGGAAGATTGCATACAGAAGTGGGGTAGAATACCGGTTGCGTACCTACTTTTCTAATGTATATATTTGGGTACTGGGCGTGTGACTTGGTGGTTGGAGGATTGCATGTGAAAGTGGGTTGTGCGGTTAACTGCATGGAGGGGGGAAGGGGCTGCCTTGTTTGAGGTGTGTTTGTGTCATTCGTGTGGGTGTGTTTGCGGGTGTTCAGTGTGTGAAAAATGTGGGGCGTGAAATAGTGTATGCGTGAGGGTGTAACATGTGTGTGAGTATGGTGTACATGTGGGTGGGTTTTTGCATGTAAGGGGAAGAGGGGGGGGGTAATGCTGTGCTATTTGTGTGCATGTTGTGGGGGTGTAAGGCATGTGAGATGGTGTGAATAATGTGTGTATATGTAATATCCGATACTTTTCGAATGGTTTAAAATAATCAACTGTGATCCAAAAAATAGACGGGTGATAATTTTGAGCAATGCTTGGGTATTAGTAGAGATTGGAATCTTAAAATGATTGTGGGGTCAAAATGTAATTTCAAAAACTTTTGTGGTCATTTTGTAATTTTGAAAAGTATGCATTGATTTGTCAAATTAGACAAAAATTGTCTTGGGAGTGCTACCTCTTACTTGTGCAGTTGGTGACTAATGTAATTATACTATAAACAAATAAGTGAATAAAGTCTTAAGGGAAATAAAGGAATATAAATTCGGGTGAGAAAGGAAAAAACAGAAGACAGAAAAAAAAAAGGAAGAAGGAACAGAGCACAGTGCTCGGGCAGAAAACAGGGGAAGAAAGAAGAGAGAAAAAGAGAGAAATTGGGAGAGGTTGAAGAATTTCTTCAAGGGTAATCTTTCCCTCTAATCTTAGTATGTGATTTCAGTATGTGTGTGTGTATTTAGCACTGTTCAGTGTGCGCTTAGGGTGTACTGTGTGTTAGGTGTCGTGTGTGTGTGGGACGCACGCTGCTGCTATGACAGTTGTGGTGCTGGGATTGTGTATGGGATTTGGTGGTGCAAAAGTGTGTAATTGAGTGTGTTAGTTATGTTTTCAATGTGTGTACTGTAGGTGTGTGACTGTGTGTCACTGTATGTTTCGGTGTGTGCAAGTGTGTGAGAAAGTGCAGTTCATGTATGAATTTGTGTGTGGGTTGGGGGGTGGGGAATCAAGGCTGCCCAAACAGCTGTGAATTAGTGTATGTATTTTAGTGGGTGGGATATAAGAAGTTTATGCGTGAATCTGTGTGAGTGCATATTACTATGTGTGTGTGTTGCGGTGTTGTAGTGTGTGTATATGTGTCTTGATTGTGTGTAATGGGTGGATATAGGTGTGTTAATGTGTGTATTTAGGTCTAGAGGTGTGTGTTAAGTCTGTAGCAGTGTGTAAATCATGTGTGTAACTGTGTGTGTGCTTATGGTTCATCAGTGAAGTGAGGAAGAAGAGCGTGTGAGTTTAAGGTGTATTGGTGAGTGTTTGATCATGAACAGTAAGTGTAATTGTGTAATTGTCACTAAAAATAGAAAGGGGGGGGGGGGGGGGGTTAGGTTAAACAGTTTTATTCAAAATTTTATAAATAGTTCGGATCAAAATCTGACAAAGCTCAAAAGAGTGACCCCCAATATTTTTACGAGGCGTACAATGTGGATAATTTTGGAATTTTTTTGGTGTCTGCAAATGATGCTAAATAAGGGTATCGATTAAAAGGAATTTTTGAATTATTTGATATAGCAAATCAAGCTATTTTAATATGAAAATTTTGGAGAAGCCTTAAATTACTGTGATGTTTTATTTTCTAAAATTTTCATACCATTCTGAGGTCGATAGCTAGTTTTAACGGAATTGACTTTTGAGCGCTCGGTCCCGACATTGGTTCGAGCAAAATTTTTTTGAAACACTTTTTAACCTAAAAATGACTTCAGGATGCTTAAAATAGTGTTTCAAAGTATTTTTGAGATTTTTCCGGTGCAAAAATTCCTAGGAGTATTTTGGTAATTTTAGCTATAAAAGGTACTTTTGGGTAAATTCACATACGATAGGGATATTTTACATGTTGTTGGCTCTTGGAAGTATTACATGTTGTTGGCTCCGGTTTCTAAGGATATGCCCCTTGCCTGGCAACCACTGTTTGTACACATTGTTGGCTCCGGCTTCAGACAAGGTTTAGTATTAATCTCCCCTGTAATATTGTTTGATGACCAATAGTTGTTATTGTTGGTTCCGGTTTCGAACAATCTCTGTATCTTAACGAACTACGTTGG
The DNA here is from genome assembly GCA_033065855.1 of Escallonia rubra. NCBI lineage: Eukaryota > Viridiplantae > Streptophyta > Magnoliopsida > Escalloniales > Escalloniaceae > Escallonia > Escallonia rubra. The sequence continues at coordinate 617,720 of JAVXUO010002949.1, forward strand.
TCTGATTCCTCCCCAGAGGATATGTAAGAAGCTTTGTAAATGTTCGACCTCATATTTTTGTCATGGTGTGCGAGTCTGTGCAGAGTCTTGTGGTCTTTTCCGTGTTTCACTACAAAAAGGAAGTGTTTTTTGGTGATGTTTGCCCGCGTGAGATCCCTCACCGAGGGGATTTATACTCACCCAATATTTGTAGTTATTACTATTTAAATAAATATCGGGCTTCATTATTAGAGTTTATTATTAAGCTTATGCCTAGTAATATGACTTAATGAATTAATTTGGTCTAGTCCAGTCGAGTTGTCAAGGTCATAAGTTTTATTGTCAAATCCATTTGTTAAGTCCAGTGGTCCAGTCAGTAATTGGGCTCAGTCCAGTCCAATTATGTCAGTCTAGTCCAAGTGTATAGATTTTTATTCTATTTTGTCTTGATAATTTAAGGAATTATTCTGTAAATTATCCCTTATGTAAGGGATTAACTCGATGATTTTTGTGATTTAGAAAGATAAATGCCGAACCTGATACATCGCATCTACAAAATCAGAGATAATTACTGAAATTAGGCTCAGTAAATGCCTCAAACTTTGAAAAACATTATTATAAAAAATTATGGGATGAACCGCGACAAACCGGTGGTTAGTTGACTTTTGTCCATTTGCAATTTTTTATCAAATATTTTAACTTATCTTCAGATCGTAGATTGATATGGCCAATCTTATCAGTTCTCTCCCCCCCAAAGCTCTATAAATAGGCCTCTTGGCCTTCATTGTCAGGAGTCTCAGTTTTAATTCAGCTTTTCTCCCTAGAGTTTTTATACCATTTCTTTGTGAAGTGGTATATCATCTCTCCCGACAATTTAGCCATCATATTCACTGTAAAAGTTATTTAATTTATTGTATTGTGGATCCTTCCGAGAGCGTTCCCGAGTCATATAGACAAGCAAATTCCTGAGGTAACTTTTGATAGTTAGCTCATTAGTATACAATTGTCTCCCATTTCCTGCGATCACATTTCCATTTCGAAAATCATAAAAAAGAATCTTTTTCATTTCTCAGTCTAAGTCTAAGACCAAAATTTAGATTGCCACTCATGGGACTAGAGTCGAACTACAATGGTTTTGATTCTGGTTAGTCCGACCGGATACGTAGGCAATTCGACCCCTATAACTTAGTCCCTGGACCCATTCCTATGTTTTTAATAGACTAGTTAGTCTTTGGACATTCTTAGAGTCATTTTTAGGTTTTTTTTCCTATGTTTAATTATATAAGATGGCGACTCATAAAATCCTTAGGGATTTTTCCGAGGCGGTTCACTATAGATACTACCTTCTCTAAAGGCTTAAGTTGTTTGAGAATTAGCCCAAAATAATATATCATGCTTTGACACTCCTTCTCATGTACAAGCCCACAATTGTAGGTGGAGAGGCAAAACAAGATGCACAACCACCAAGTGCCCAAAATTATGTGACAAAATCATTGCAGCCTTTTGGCCATGATTTTGTCCTTCATCTACTGCTGATTTCTTGCACATTCAACAAATTTACCGCTACTACTGAGGGTTATGTAAGGTTTTATTTGTAAAGTCTTTTCTTTATTTACATGCATAAATTAGTGGACTCAGCTCCCATCATGGGGTGTATGGTGTGAAAGTTTCTTGCCGCTTTCCTTGTATATAAAAGAAAATTAAGTGTCATCTTTGTGTAATGAAGTTACATTGATAAATGGTAATTATGTTCATCTTCGAATTGAATGATTAATGAGTACCATTTGGCAATTGTACATAGTTAACTGTTGGACTTGCTTTAAAAGTTGTGCTTTTCTAACTATATGTTTACAGAGACTAACCATTACCCTTAAGTATATATGGAAATAACCAAAGCTACTCGAGCTCTCATGTTCGCTTGTTTTAAGGCTCATCAGGGACAGGCTCATCCGGGACCGGCTTTTAAGATAGGAGAACCAAAATTTTAGCACATCCAAAAGCTTGTTCAGTTAATAGTTTGGCTAGACAAGCAAAACCTTGAACTAAAGCTTGGATTTGGCTTATTGGAGATTGGCTCGAGAGCTAAATTAGTCAAGTTTGATCACAATTTAAAGCTCGATAACTAAAATGAACGAAGGCTTGACCCGTCTTGGTTCATTTAGCACTACCCTCGTGTAAGGTTTAACAAATACTTTTTTTTTGTCTGAATAATAACAATATTGCAAAACATCAAGATTTTGTCTTATGACGCAAACATATTACTCCAAAAACACTAAATTACAACTAGAGCAACCTTAATAAAAGTCCCAACACAAAAGTGCCACATGGTTGCCATTCCAGAATTGTGATAGTCTGATCACAACAAGCTTAGATGAGGCAAAAGATTTGATTGCAATTAAAATCTAACCTAGTGCAGAAAAAGTCAAAAAATGTGAACACTTAGTATGAATGCGAGAAGCACCGTGGCCATTAAACTGTGAGTTAGGTACGAAAAATACTCCTTCGTTCACAAATTATTTGATCATGTTTGACTTGCACACTTATTTAGGATATGAGTAATATGTTATGAGTGTTCCATCTTACCCCTATATATATATATATATATATATATATATATGGGAGAAGATAAAATGCCAGCGCTGGCAAGTTGCCAGCTCTCTGGCTAATTTCATTTTTCAACCTCTCAGCAGTTCACTTAAAACCATCCATACTTCTCAGAAGACTAAAATTGACCCCTCTCAAGATTAGAACATGTCATTCCTGACCAAAGGAGAAATTGGCCATACAAAATTGGTATCAGAGCCTAATCAAAGGCGAGATTCAACCGAAAAACTCATGTAAATTCCTTGTTTATTAAATCATATAACATGAATTACACACTTAGACCATGGAGTTGGAAAAACCGAGATAACATGATTATTAAATCAAATAATGGATGCATCTCATAAAACTTTGAATATCTGTAGAACTTTAAACAAGATAACATCTCAGATATTAACTGAATTACACAATTAAGATAAAGGGTTATGAAGTGAAAATCACGTCCTAAACTCAGATAACTTCTTATCAAACTTTGGAAGTTATGACACTACCAATAAATACTATAGCAATGGAACTTCATATGTATTTGAAGAAGTTATAGCATACAGTGGTAGCGAAGGGGAAAGAAAACCCTCATGATTTGACATGTTTGATGTGATGTGGTAGGTTAACGTTTTGAGAGTTCAGGGCGACGGAGCTTCGAATTTTCGGGATGATACAATTGGTATCAGAGTAGTTCAATCTTGTGGTATTAAGAGTATATGTATATGATTCTGTAGACACAGAACCACATAGTATAGGGAACATGATCCTGTAGAATAGTATTTCGGTTAATGTGAGTGGGATAGGATAATGGTAGAGTTAAGAAGTCTGCCTTTAACTTGTAATTGTGTTGTTCTTTAGACATGTGTTAGAATAACCATAATAAATGTACATTGTATCAATATGGCTCGCACTTGTAGCACTGGTAGTAAAGATAGTACGGAAGGCCTAGAGTCTCCGATAGATGAGATACCAATAAGATTGTGAAGATGAGCAAGGATCCTTTCTAGATTACGGAAATGTGCTATATGGAGGTTTTTATGATTATAGAGAGGCACCTCTACCTAATAGGGAGGAATAACAGAAGTCTGAACTGATGGTTACGATTCTTAACGCTATGAACTGGAATCTGACTTGATGCAGCTGAATCCGGCTCAAGACGAGAGTACCTTGGATGAATTTAACAAACAAAATGTGACTAGTTTTAGGGGGGCTCATTAGACCCTATGGAGACAGAGAACTGGATTAACGGAATGGAAAATTTTTTTGAGCAATTGATTGTAGTGAGAACCAAGAGGTTGAGTCTGCCGTCTATAAATTGAGAGGTGAGGCCGATCGTAGGTGGAAAATAGTAGCGAAGAGTCTAATTCATCAGTAATTGATTGATATCACTTGGGAACAATTTAGGAAATTATTTTTCGATCGATACTTTTACGAGATTTTGATAAACAGGTGTTAAGGGAATTTGCCAATGTGACGCAAGCAGATTTGGAATCGGTAAAATAATTTAAAATGAGGATTTTGTATTCTCGCTAGATTTCCAGTCAGGGTGTTACAGACGGAGGCAGATAGATGTTGGAAATTTGAGTGGGGCCTTAGGCCTAGACTAACAGATGGAATGATCTCAGTTCGATTGATGAACTATATAGAATGTCTTTACTTGACATGTGTTTTGGAGTAGTCTAAGTCTGACCATAGAACAAGGTATGAACAAACACAAAGTGGACAGAAGAAATATAGGTAATATTTTTTCCCAGGACAGATTTGTAGGGGCTGATAGTCGTTAGTAATTTTACAGTCGGCATCGCAGGGTGCCCAAGGCCCTAGGATGGGACAGAATCAGGGATTTAGGCGTACATCGGCTCAGGTATTTAAACCTGGGCAGAGTACGAGATTCGAAGGAGCACATAGTGTAGGCGCTCGATTAGCAAAGATTATGAGATTTAGACTATCCCATAGTTTTGGAGTTCGACATAAACAGAGTATTGGTCACGATAGCGGGTTAGCTCTTCCGGCCACCCCATGTGTCATCTATGGGAGAATTCATGGTGGTAAGTCATGCTATAAGGTTATCGAAGGGTGTTTTAAGTGTGGCAGTGTAGAGCATTAGGTTCGAGACTGTCCGATTATTAGAAATAGTCAGTCAACTTTCCATCCCATACCTACAGTTAGTGCATTGACAAGTAGTGTTCCTCGCCAGGGAAGAGAACAAGGCCACAGGGCCAGACCTAGCAGTCTCAAGTCCAGTAGGGGTAGAAGCCTAGATCATCAGCTATACTTTATTCTATGTCTGTTCAGGATGTTGTTACATCCGATGTCTTGGTGTCATGTACACTAACGATTAACCCATGAGATGCTCATATATTGTTTGATTCTAGAGCATTATATCATTTGTATCCTTTAATTTTGCATAGCGATCAAGGGTGAAAACCCATCCTTTAGGAAATGATCTTGTGATAGGCACTTCGTTGAGAGAGTCTTTGACTGTTTCTACGGTTCTATATAACTGTGCTGTCCATGTAGAGGATAAAAATCTTCCTCCGGATCTCATCCCATTTGCTGCAAGACTTTGATATCATACTAAGCAGGTATTGGTTATCCTCTAATCATGCATCCGTAGATTGTCAAGTGAAACCCTAGTAGTATTTGGAAAGTTTATAAGGCATGAGTAGTAGTTAAAGTGATTTGATTTATGAGCAAGAATAGTGCTTTTTGGAGAATGACTGATGTTAAGACTGAAAGTTTGGTTTGAGAGTACGACAAGAAATTTGGAATTCTACTTTATCATCTCGTTCTTTCCTTTGTATATTGAACTCAAGTGCGATTCAATTGAATGCCAACTTACTCCAAGACGTTCGAGAAGATGTCATTCACATTGAGTAGTCTTATCCCTTTCTCAGGATATTTTTCTGCTTCTTTCTAATCTATTTGGACTTGATGGGATAGTATCTGGCCCACTGGCTATGGAAAAGCTATGAATCCTATTAAGGACCATTAACTCTTACTGATTGTAATTGCTTCGAGTCATTGGGTACTTTGCTTCATCATACCTACACCATTGTCTCTGTACTCGTCATATTTTAGAATGTCATAAAAGTGTATCGTAAATCTCGAGAGACAATATGTATGATTTTGTTAAAGATTTTCGCATTTTGATTGCATGATTGTGATTAATGTTATCATTTGATTCCTAAATGCTTGACTGAGATCATTGTTTGTTGTGATTAATGTTGGATGTTTTGTTGTAAAATTACCACCGGTTCCAAAATGGTAACATGTTATAATTGCTACTTGTGGCTAATCTAATTATCAAAATTTGCTGTGTTTTATTCTTAAATGATTTTGAAATTGACAATATGTTATGCATGTGTATTTGGACCTAATATTAGGATATGTATGGCTTTATTTGTCCTAATAAGAGATTCTTTAGACTCATAAGCCTCAGATAATTGGTGTGTGAGAGTAGATTATGAGAACGTGGATTAGATTTGGATAATCTATTTGATGATTTGGTATAAGATTGAGATTTTGGTTGAGCGCACAACAGTAGACCCCACGTTACTTAACTTTTGGAACCGAAGGATTTTAAATGTTTAACTGAAATAGATGATCGAAGAACAAGAGTATATATTTGGTAAATAAGATGATCGTGAATCATAAGTGATGTGATAACTTAGAACCTTAAACTCGAGTGTAAATGAATACATAGGGATGATAGAGAACTGCCCAGAAAAAGGTGCCTAGGAGGACACACGTTCATCAGAGAAGTGAGCGCATAACTGCTAGGCTGCCAGTTGTCAAGATTGATATGATAAGTTCAAGTAGTTTAATATGATTTCAGGAAATAAAAGTTTGTACAAAATTGTACGGTGGAAACATGTGTTAGCAAAAATGAGACAATCGGTAGTAGTGCTTGATAAGCAGTTTTCACGACTGCATGAAGATAGACAGATGTCAACAAAAGCGAAGAGATCGATGGAAGTGGTTGACAATCAGACTGCATGGAGAAAGACAACAGCCAAAAAGAATGAGGTAATCGATAACAACGGTTGACAAGCAGTTTTTGGTAGAGGATTGGAATGAAACGTTATGGGCAATTGAGTAACGGTTACGAACAAACAAGTATAAAAATAAGAGAAGGGCAATAGGACAAGCGGTCGTCAAATTCACACATCAAACTTGACTTGAAGAAATCAAGTCTGGATGCAATCAGCTTTCTTTTTCTTTTATATTTGTCAAAGTTCCATATGTTTTGCCTTGTATCGATAGGGAATCCTGCTCATTATCATACACATTTACGTGCACTACAAGAAAATGAATTTTTAGCGACGGATTTGATTCCGTCGGTAAAAATGACTTTTAGCGACGGATTTGACCGTCGGTAAAAGTCCGTCGCTAAATATCTTTTTCGACGGAATGTTCCGTCGGCAAATATTTTTAACGACGGACTTTTATCGACGGACTATTACCAACGGAAAATCCGTCGCTAAATGTTATTTAAGAGTTTTTTTTTTCAAAAAATTAAAATAAAAAGGGTTTCAGCGACGGACTTTTACCGACAGATTGTATCCGTCGCTAAAAGTCTTTACATTTGTAATTTTTATTGTACTTTAGCGACGGCGAAAAATCCGTCGCTAAAGATGATTAAAACCTACAAACCCTTATTTCTCTTCCTCTTTCTGTTTCTCATTCTCCTCGCCGCTCTTGCTCCTCTCTTTCTCTCTCACCCACACCGACTTACGCTGCCCACCTTCGTCACCCACCTCCCACGCCATCCCGCCTCCCAGAGGCGGAACCACGTTGTAACGAGGGGCTGCATTAGCACCCCCAGAACTTTCAAAAAAAAATTTCTTCACTTCCTCTCTCTCCCTCTGGGCTCTCCATTGCCTCTCTCTCTCACCACTGACCTACGGCAACACAGCACATACCTGCGCTCTCTGGCCCCAGGCTCTTTCTCTCTCTCTCACTCCCTGGAATCAAGACAGCTGAGAGAAGGTCGGCGAAATTTCTTCTTTCTCATCCAGATCCAAGAGAAGACCGGCGATGGCGGCGCTGGCGCGGGCGAGTGACCACGAAGACTCCACTGGCAACGGCCAACATCCCTCTGCCGGCGACGATGACGAGGACTCCACTGCCGGCCAACCCTGCCTTTTGTCATTTTTCCATTTCGGTACGTATAGGCCGTTCTTTCCTGGTTCAACTCTATGTACGTTTAGCCTGCATAAAGCTATGCTTTTTGTTGATTTTTTTTCAAGATATTCATGAATCATACTTGGGTTGATTCTCTGCAAATTTTAGGCACAGTGGAAGGGTTTCTTGCCATTACCGTTGATGCAGCCAAGAGAGCTGGAGAGGTACAATAAAATTTCATAAACCCAAATCCTTTCTTTATTCATTTCTTACTGATTTCTAATTAATTGCCCAATTTGAGCTTCATTTCAGTTTTTGACATACATATCTTGAAAATTTCATAAACCCAAATCCTTTCTTTATTCAATCTTATTGATTTCTAATTAATTGCCCAATTTGAGCTTCATTTCAGTTTTGACGTACATATCTTGGAAATTTCATACACCCAAATCCCTTCTTTATCCAATCTTATTGCTTTCTAATTAATTGCCTAATTTGAGCTTCATTTCAGTTTTTGACATACATATATTGAAAATTCTTGTTTACAGACAATTCAGAAAGAATTTTACCAGACCAAGCATGTCGAGCATAAAGGCCAGGTATCTCAAGTTCTTTCTGAAAGAATTTGTATGCATGTACCTACACATGTGGCTCTCCGTGTGTTTATGCGTGTATGGATATTGTCTTTTCTATTTCAGTAATTGGGTTGTAGAGAGACCAAATCTGGAGGAAACTTATCGTGTGGTGTGTTATGAGAATGCTAAGCTTGGACCTAAATGCCAATGCTGTGGCATTGTTGGTACAATTGTTGATAAAATTAGGATAGCTGGATAGGTACTCTAAGAGAAAACAACTTATTTTGTCGGTCTGAATAGGGTGCAATTGATGAAAATGCGTCGTCCAACCTATAACATGCAAGATCTTGAGCTTGTTTTGTTATTTAGCTATTTTGGGAGGTTGGAACTTGAAATATACTGTTGGGTTCCAATTCTAGGGAGCTTGTTTGGTTATTGAGCTTGTTTGGTTACTGGCATTATGGGTTTTTATCTCAAATTAGAAATTTGATGTTGGGTTCCTGCCAATTCTTGGAAAAGAATCATATTTTCAGCCTTTTGAGGATCATATAGCCTCTTTTAGGGTTTAGAGTTTATGGGTTTTAATTAGGGTTTTAAAATTAGGAGGTTTATCATAAAAGAGCATGCAAGACTATTAACATGCAAGTTCGAATTAGAGTTTACAAATTGATGATTCATTGTTCGTGTGTTTGTTAATTGTTAGCTATGTGATGTTGTGCTGAGAACTTAAGGTACTTGAAAGTCAGCTCGACTTTTCGATGCTTTTTAGTATGTTTTTTTGTGTATTATCGGAAAGTGCACTCAGTTTTTGTGTATCATTTTACTTATAAAAAAATTTAGTGACTTTTTTATATTTTTTGCACCCCCTGGAGTAAAATCCTGATTCCGCCACTGCCGCCTCCACCCGCTGCCCCACCTTGCCTCCCCCACCCAGCCATCCCCACCCTGCTACCCTACCCCCACAATAGTCGACGGCAGGTTGGGGTGTCGATGATGGAATAGTTGGTGCTAGAGATCACGACGGATGCGAGGAAATCTCTTGGAAGGTGATGGTGATGCATCTGGAGTTGTTGAAATGCATTATACACAGGGGATTCTGCATATAAATTTGAGGTAAGATCTGAAATGATGTGGATTATCTAGGTACATGTCTTATTTTGCCTGTATTTTTCTCTTTTCCTTAATGTTAAATATTGGTGTTCAAATGGGCTGAACTTTGTAAGAAATTGGATAAATTCAGTTGCTAGTAATTGGTATTACTCTTTATTCTGTGACTGGGTTGGTAATTAGTTCCTTAAAGGGTCAATTGTAGTTCTTTGGAGGGTTAATTGTAGTTATCTAAAGGGCTTGATTTTTGTGCTTGAATTTGATTGTACAGGATATGAATGTGAAGCTTGGATATAAATGGACTGAGGGATGTGTTGGTGGATTAATGTTTAAAAGATTAGCTTCTGGGTTCATTTCATCCTTACTTGTTTCCGTTTCGACTGCGGATATGGTGTACAATTGCAGGGAGGAAGAATTTTGGAGCATCAAATTTAGTTTATATTTAGTTTCAAGGAAACTTGTAATTTTGTTTTTGGGTTTTGTATGATTTGTTCTATTTTATTTAGTGCTTATCTGATTTATTGTATTAAGTGTTAATTGGTGGTGTATATAATTTAAATCTTATTTGTATTAAAGAATTAATTTTTGTTTAATTATTTGTAGTGGGTTTTAATGTATAACAAAATAACAAAAAAAAAGTCCTTTTTAACATATGGACTTTTTAGCGACGGAAATCCGTCGCTAAAAGTTTTTCTACGGATCAATAAGCCTGTTTAGATATATACTTTAGCGACGAAATTAATATTGTAAAGAATTTTGTGATAAAAATTCTGTCGCTAATTTTTTTTTCTGAAAAAATCAGATTTTAGACAAAAATATAGAAAATACTTTTAGCGACGGAATATTCCGTCGCTAAAATATTTAATCCGTCGCTAATTGGACAAAAAAGAAAATAAATTAAAATTCTAAAAATATAATTAGCGACGGAATATCCGTCGCTAATGAAAAATAAATCCATCGGTAAAAATGACATATTTAGCGACGGATTTTAAAATTCCGTCGCTAAACTATTAGTGACGGGCTTTTATACGAGGAATTTTTAGCGACGGTAAATCCGTCGCTAATTCTTTTAGCGACGGATTTTGGGCTTTTAGCGACGGATTTTCCCGTCGCTAAAAGCCTGTTTTCTTGTAGTGGTGCATTGTAAAAATAGTTGTAGACACACCATTTGTAATATCCCGAACTTCGAGAGCCGGTTAAATAGCCATCCGTGATGAAAAATGCTCGGGTATTGGTAGTGCGTAGGAGCTTAAAAAGATTTTGGGGCAAAAATGTAAATTGTAAGTTTTTTAGGGCATTTTCGTAATTTTGAAAAAAACTTTGGGGGCATAAATGTACTATTTTTATTTTAGTGATGAAAAATAACTGAATAAATACTAGTACGTATTTTTAGCCATGGTTAATCAAATTGAGAATGATTAGCATGATTTTAGGGGCTTGAATGCAATTATACAAAATTTGGGATTTATTTTGTAATTACGTAAAGTTGGGGGCCATTTGTGCAATTTTATAAAAATGTTTAGATGCTATTTTTTTTTTAGAATGTGCCACCACCTACTAGCTTAGATGAATCCTATTCCCCATGTCGGCGCCGACACCTTTCTCCCCACCCTTCGCCGGCAGGCGGCAGCCTTAACACCTCACGGCATCGCCATTTACCCTTTTCACATGCGCCGCTGCAACAACCCAGTTCACGGCAGCACCATTTACCTCATTCAAGGCAGTGCCATTTCTTGTTCGATCTCCGACCGCTTGGCAGGCAACAGGAGTAGCAGAGGCGGCGCTAGCCTGCGGGGAGTAGGGCGCGTTCCACGTGACCAACCACGAGATTAGGCGCATGGGGCGCACAGTCTTCGAGGCATGTCCGATGGACGAGAAGCTCCGGTATTCTTACGATACCAGCGGGGCCGCTACGGAGGTGGGCACGGCGGTGGGGTGGTGGAGGGTGGTGACGGCTGCCGGATGGTGGGAAGGTGGGGGCAGTGGCGGGGAGATGGGAGAAGATGTGGAGAAGAAAATGATAAAATCGTAAAGGGAAGAGAGAGAAGGGTAATACAAGGGTAAGATTGTCATTTTGAAAATACGTATTAATGAAATAAAAAAAAAATATTTTTTGGACGGATACTTGACGGAAGGACACAAGTGATACCTTTTTAACGTTTGTGGTCACGGTTTGTTACCTTTTGAAATTTAGTGTCCTTGACTGTAATTTCACTCAAACCTTAGGGACATAAATGTAATTAACCCTTCATAAAAAGTACCTTGGGTGCACAATCCAGAAATTTTAGAAAACCAGATACTAACCTTAATAAATTGGGCAGACCTTGATGAGAAAGACATCAGAAGAGTAAGCATACTAAGAGGTAAGCCATACATGTACCTGTTGTTATAGCTGTTCATTTCTCTTAATCAGCACTTCGTTCTTTTCACCCATGGAAGGTCACTAAAAACATATATATCCGAAAGGAGCAAAAGGCGCCTGGGTTTTTGCAAGATCGACAGATTATGATCCTTTAACAAGACCTCCCATATAACCCACTAAACCTTCAGCCATTCCAAAACTCGTAGGCTTTCTAACAAGGATAAAAATATCAGAATTGTCTTTATGCAGATGTGACTAGATGGATGATAATAATATAGATAGACACATACAAGCAGCGGTTCTAGCGTCATCCTTCAGATCAATCTCAATCTCTAGAGTATATCTATCCAGGGGTTGAAGTAAGAAAAGCAGTTCAAATATTTTTATATTTCTTTTTATCTGTTAGAAAGAAAGCAAAAAAAAAAGATAATTTCCCATTTTTCTCTTAATTCAAAAACCCAACACCTTATCTGCAAATGAAAGTTTTTTCCTCCCTAACACTTACCCCATCTGTTGAAACTATTTAATGCGCTTACCACATAACGTAATGAGTTCGGAAACATACCGTACGAAGTCTCCGAAAATTCTGATGTAGGATCTTTGTTGTTACGAGCCTCCAACACGCTTGATTTTTTTCGCAGGTACGAAAACGGCTACTAGAGTCGAATTCTTCGTCCACGAACCAAATCCTAGAGCTTGGTGATTGCTCTAGAGAGAGTGCTATAGAGAGAGGGATTATTGCTATGACCTCTGATTTATTGGGATATCTCTAGCCTTTATATAGAGATGCAATTAGAGACTGTATTTACCTCAAACACTTAAGAGATAAAATATCCTCTAATTAACTGTAATTATCCAGACTAACAAATACACATTATCTGTTAGTGGGCGGATAATGGGTCCATTGACCCAATTTATTAACAGCTCCCACTCGCCCACACACAGGGCAAATAAATCGTACATTCCCTCTTTATCTCTCGTCCACTCATCTCCTCATACAGGAAATGGAACGTGCGACCTACGAGAAAGGATGTCCAGTTGAGGAGTATTGTATTAAGTTATCACCAAACTAACACAATACATCACTCCAATAAATCTCGTATGTACCCCAGATAGTTCAACTACACCAGATTAAACAATCTCAAATCCCTCATAATGAGCAGTGTTAAACCTCTCGTATGTTATGTATTCATGACTCATATCGAAACGAAAATTGACAAAGTCGCCCGGGCTATGAATCACACAACATGGTGTAATATTGAACTTTCCTCCCAAAGCCCTCATGTCATTCCAATTAGACCCAACCGCTTTCCTAGACGTGCCCCGCGAGACCGCATCATCCATGATCCAAGGGTACATGCTAAAGTAGCGACATTGAGTATCCTCTTCATGACATAGTCTAAGGTGAGAAGGGTACTACATAGGATCAAAACATATTTCGATCCAAGTGGCTCACACAGTGACGAAGCAGGGATTCATTCATCACTCCCACTGTCGGTCTGCATTTAGCACATGCAGTATGATTTGCATGCTATGGCGTAACCCACAAGGGCGTGTCACATAAATGTATAAAATACGCCATACGAATCTGAGTCTAGTCGTTGTACAAGCGCCTAACCTGAGTTTTTCAGCCCAGTCACTCTCATAGTGCCTGCCTGAAATCTCACATTTGGCTATAAACAGGCTACATAGAGTTGTGGAGATACTCTATGATCGACCTACATTTTTGGTCTCATCTTAGCTCCAACTAAGGCGACATGTTTGCTTCATAAGCTGTATCATCTTATTCGCCCTCTTGGCGCCTAAGACAATCATGTCTCATCTTGCTCGCTATCTTAGCGCCAAGGTAAATTACCCGTGTGAGTGGGTCAATTCGAGCCTGGTGACACTCTCAATAAGGATGTATATGTAATCACAAAGATTATCCATTCATTCCAAAATAAACTCAAATCAAGGAACGAAAATTTAATATAATAAATGTCAAGTACATAAGATGCCATAAACATATCAAAACCTACGGAGTCCCATACTCCTAATGTGAGAAAGGAAAACATCTCTAGCAATAGGCTTGGTCAAAGGATCAGCCACCATTCTGCCAGTAGGTATATGTTTCATGGACACCTCTCCTTGCGCAACTAAAGTTCTAATGAAGTGATAACGAAGGCCTATGTGTTTGGCCTTCCCATGATATTTGGGGTCCTTTACAAAATCTAGGGCAGCTGTATTATCACAGTGAACAGCGACAACCTCATCTACATGAGCTATAACCCCTAGAGCCTGTAAAAACGACCTCAACCAAACAGCTTCCTGGACTGTTGCTGAACAAGCAACATACTCCGACTCTATCGTGGATAAGGCGATGCAAGACTTTTTCTTGCTATACCAAGATATAGCTCCACCTGAAGTGGATATGCGTTCATCTCTCTCAGCGCCCCAATCAGCATCACTGTATGCTCTCAGTCTCAAGTCTCCACCATGATAACACAGGACGAGATCAGCGATTCCACGCAGGTATCAAAGGATCCTCTTCACCGCATTCCAATAAGCGGTTCCAGGATTACTCTGATAATGACTCACCAGTCCAACGGCATAGCAGATGTCTGGACGCGTACACAGCATATCGTACATCAGACTTCCTAATGCAGCCGCGTAAGGCACCTTGGACATCCGATTCTTTTCCTCATCATTCTTTGGGCATTGGTCTGTTGTTAAAGTACACGGCCTTGTCCATTGGAGTGTCTATGGGTTTTGAGTTATGCATACGAAATCGTTCAATGACTTTCTTGATGTATGTCTCTTGAGACAAACTGAGAAGTCTTTTTGAACAATCACGTACGATTTTAACCCCGAGCACATAATTAGCTTCTCCCATGTCCTTCATCTCAAAAGCTGAGGACAGCCACTGCTTAGTGGCGACAATGGAACTCATGTCATTCCCATCTAAAAGAATGTCATCCACATACAAAGAAAGGATTAGAATATTTTTCTTGGATCGTTTTACGTAAACGCAATAGTCTTGTTCAATCATTTCAAAACCTATAGAGGTAATGGCATGATGAAACCTAAAGTACAATTGCCTAGACGATTGTTTGAGACCATATATAGAACGTTTGAGACGGCAAACTTTGCGCTCATGTCCTTTGACTTCAAAACCCTCGAGTTGAGCCATATAAATCTCTTCGTCTAGTTCTCCATTGAGAAACGCAGTCTTAACATCCATATGAAAAAGTTCTAAATCCTGCTGGGCGACAATAGCTAGGATCAGGCGAATTGAAGCAAATCTCACCACTGGGGAGAAAGTGTCTTCATAGTCCACACCCCGCAGTTGGGTATAGCCTTTCGCCACAAGACGTGCCTTATACTTGTCAATTGACCCATCTACTTTGCGCTTGACTTTTAAAAACCACTTGTTTCCAATAGTCTTGCGCCCTGGCGGAAGGTCAATCAACTCCCAGACCTGATTCTTTTCCATTAAGCTCAACTCATCCTTCATTGCAGCCATCCACTCATTGCTAGCAGACGAAGATAAGGCTTCTTCCACAGAAGTAGGCTCGTCTTCATCATTTGGAGTGCACATAAGAATTTCTCCGTCAATCTCAAAACGACGACGTGGAACTCTTCCTCGTGCACCTCTACGCAGTTGAGAATCTTGTTGACCTAATGGTCCTTGTGGTGTGCTCCCACTGTCTGGGATACTCCCACTAGTTTGAAGGTCACTTACACTAGCTTCAGCGACAACATGACGATGAACTAATTCCCCACCTTCGCTTGGAGATGGTAAAGTGGGTTCAACCTCCTCTAACTCATAGAGGTTAAGATTCTTACTCGCGTCTCCAATGCTAGGAAAATCACTCTCTATGAAATCGACATCACGAGACTCTATTTCAGTCCTTCCACCATTTGGATGTTCACCATACATCACATAGCCTTTAGAGTTTTCAGAATACCTTAGAAAGATACTCTTCTTTGCTCTAGGCCCTAGTTTCCCATACTTATGAGAAATGCTGTGAACATAACCTGTTGAGCCCCATGGGCGCAAGTTATCCAAATTTGGCTTTTGGACATTCCAAAGCTCATAAGGGGTGGATTTGACTGACTGTGAAGGCACACGATTAAGTATATAGGCTGCAGTCAAAAGGGCATCCCCCCAAAAAGATATTAGAAGGTTTGCTTGCGCCATTATAGACCTAACCATGTCTAACAATGTTCTATTCCTTCTTTCCGTATTAGGAATAGTAAGTTGCCTGCGTATCCCCTTTTCTTCACAAAACCTTTTGAAGTGATCTGACAAATATTCGCGTCCCCGGTCAGTGCGAAGAGTTTTTAAATTCTTCTCTTTCTGATTTTCAACCTCTGCTACAAAGCGTTTGAAACAGTCCAAAGCTTCATAGCGGTGAGATATCAGATACACATAACCATATCGCGTATAATCGTCTATGAGTGTAAGGAAATAAGAGGCGCCATGGCGTGCCTTTACACTCATAGGTTCACATATGTCAGAGTGAACTAGCTCAAGTGGTTGAGTTGCTCTCACAGCCTTTCCAAAAGGCTTCCTGCATGCTTTACCGGCCAAACAAGCCTCACAAGTTTGTAGATTGACTTTTGCGAGTGGGCCTAAAAGGACTTCTCTAGCCAAACGAGTCATTCTATCTTGGCCTATGTGGTCCAGCCTCGCATGCCAGGTGGTAGAATCATTCATAATATTATCACTCACAACATAAGAATAAGAGGACTGAGAATCAATTAAATTTAATTGAAAAAGACTATCCATGCTAAAACCATGTCCGAACAAAACATCATCCAAAACGATGTCCAACTTATTACTCCTAAAAATAAAGGAAAAACCTCAGCGCTTGCCATTTGCATTGCGCAAACCCCTTGCGTTTCTTTATTTTCCCTTCCTTTGGCGCAGAAGTGCTAGCCTCGCCTTTCTTACTTTGTCTTCCGCGCTTGCCATTTGCATTGCGCAGTCCCTCTTGGGCGACATAAGTTAGGGTCTTGTCAGCGTCTCGAGTTTCGGCCTCAAGGATGACATGCTGTGAAACATCAGAAAAGTTCTTGATGTTTTCACTGTGGGTCAATATATGTTTCATATTGGCCCATGAGGCAGGAAGGGATCTTATGACAGCTCTGACTTGCTGCTCATCTGTGAGCGCATGTCCAGCATCCCTCAGCTTACCAATCATATTGGACATCACTCTTAGATGCTCACTCATGGTATGCTTAGGGTCTTTTGTGTACTCCTCAAACTTGATCACAAGGCTACGAAGCTGCGTAGTTGAGGTTCCACCAAAAGTGAACTTGAGCTGCTCCCATAAAGCTTTGCAAGTTGGAAGTTCATCATACTGCCCAATCAGATCATTTTGCAAGCTGCTCAACAAGGTGTAGTGCGCACTACGATCTTTCTGATTCCACTTCTGGTAGGCAGTGTGGTCTCTTAGGGATTGCGCCTCAGTTGGCGCGACCATCTCCTTGGTCAAGTACTCCTCGAGCTCTTGTTCGTTCAGCATGAATTTCATCTTTTTGTGCCAAACGTCATAATTATCTCCGTTAAGTTTCTCACCCTTAACGAGATCAGCTATGACATTCTTGGTGGCCATTATATCCACTACATTAGATTGCGCAAGGAAAAGACATTAATTATACATCCTTTTATTTATTTCAAAAAATTCAAATGAAAAATATAATCCTTCCTCACATCATGAAATCGAAAATCTGCTAAGCTCGCAATCATCTCCCATGTATGTGAGTTGGGAAAAATATTTTTCAAGTAATTTTTCGCAATAAATTTCATCATCATATAAGCCACAATATAATAAATCATCCACATAATAATTTAAAACAAAATAAAATTGCACCATGCAATTAAGTGTGCAAGGACTCCATTGAGCCCTATTGGCATTCTAATAACTTATGCTAAGAAAATTTTGGCTTGAATAATGTGCGTGCGAAATTACATCCCCGTACAAGGCTTTCTTGAAATATACAGGGAAATAATAGAATACAACATCTTTGAAAATCCTATTACAAACTACTCCAATAAAACAAATGGAGATGCCGCACAACACATTATTCTCAAAAGAATTTTCTTAAAACAAGAGTAAACACATTAAACATAAGTTTCTTTAGAATGCCAATCTAATATTCATCCATTTAACCTAAAACTAGCATCCTCAAATAACAAGTTAAAGGGTAATAAAATGGATGAATATGCCACATTCTCCTTCCAAGGAAAACGTGTGACAAGGCCTTGAAAAAATAAATGGTTTAAAAGTGTGGACTTACCAAAAACCCAACAAATATACCTCAAAAGTATATTTAAACCATAACACAAATCAAGGCAAGCATGTAACAAATTAGACATAATTTATCTATGTCATATAACTCTCCAAAAATATTTATTGCTACTCACGAAGTGCAAAAAAATAATATTTACGCATTATTCGTATTTTTGGGAATCACAAAAAATACCACAAAAATACTCACAAATGACCACTTTATTTAGAGATAAATTCTTAAAAGATGACAAACAGTAAATTTGACCCTAATATACCCTCTGGATTTAAAGAAAAATTCTGTGTGCATCAAAACAAAAAATTTTAAGACTAATTTCTTTAGAAAAAGTCGTTTAAAAATTAAACAGAATACATATAGAGGGTATAAATGTAACTTTAATTCCATAGAAAAAATTCAGAAAGCACGACAAGGCTCCACTTGCCGGCGGTGAAAAACACCAGCCAAAAACAAAGCCCGCACGCGCCTCCACGCGCCACCGTGCGTGTGGGACAGCACAACAAGTTCTTAGAGCAGGCGCGTGTGGAGCAGGCGCGTGTGAAGCACGCGCGGGGCGCGTAGACTCAGCCGCACGTGGGATAGCAGCCTTGGCTGGCGCGTGTCTGCGCGTGCAGGAGCGTGGCTCGCGCGTGTTGGCAGCCTCACATGGCGCGTGGGAGCGCGTGTTACACGTCTGCGGCTCGGCTTGAGCGCGTGGCGCGCGTGAACGGCTTGGGCGGTGCGTCGCAGCTCGGCTAAAGTGTGTGACGCGCGTGATTCCACTGTTCATCTTCTTCGTAGGAAAACCCTAATTTTCCCAGCGCCGCCATGTCGCGATGCCAACTTTCGAAGGCCATATCTCTCTCGTTTTTAAGCCAAATAATGCGTACGATATATCGTTGGAAAGCTTATGCGACATAGATTAATTATGTACCAACCGATCATGATAAAAACTGAATATCATGCTCCGATTTGGAGTCCCAAAACTCGAAAAAACCACAGTTTTCTAGAGAAAATGAAATCATGATTTCTTACAAATCATGCATTCAATAATCACGAAATTTTACGGAGTTCATCCTCAACCATAGGAGAACAAAAACATATAATTATTTTTCAGAAAACATGCTCAATAAATTTCGAATTTTTGTAATGGGTCTCGTTCATGTATCCGGAAAAAATCGCAACATGCACGTTTCTTATTCTAGCATGTTAAAGGCGAATCAATAAGTAATCATGCTCTGATACCAATGTTGAAACTATTTAATGCGCTTACCACATAATGTAATGGGTTCGGAAACATACCGTACGAAGTCTCCGAAAATTCCGATGTAGGATCCTTATTGTTACGAGCTTCCAACACGTTTGATTTTTTTCGCAGGTACGAAAACGGCTACTAGAGTCGAATTCTTCGTCCACGAACCAAATCCTAAAGTTTGGTGATTGCTCTAGAGAGAGTGCTATAGAGAGAGGGATTATTGCTATGACCTCTGATTTATTGGGATATCTCTAGCCTTTATATAGAGATGCAATTAGAGACTGTATTTACCTCAAACACTTAGGAGATAAAATATCCTCTAATTAACTGTAATTATCCAGACTAACAAATACACATTATCTGTTAGTGGGCGGATAATGAGTCCATTGACCAAATTTATTAACACCATCAAATTGTCAGAACAAAATGCAGTATGGCAATATTTGGTAGGTAAAGCCACAATCTAATACTGATAGATATACATTAACATATGTAGATCTTATACCTCGTAAAGAGGCATAAATGAAGCTTGATCTAAAATCCAAGAAAGATAGTGAATTCTTAAGACTAGAATTTAGAAACCAAGTTTCATGTCCGCCATGCTCAACCTAGGTAAAACTGAAGATATCATGTGTCAGTTTCAAGAGTTCAGTTTTGAATGAGTCCAACACAGAAAAAAGCGGAAGTTAAAATAGATATCTAGATAAGAACAACCAGCCTTCCTTGTGCTCTGGTGGCTTTGGAGTTCATAGCCATGGCACCAGGTCAAGGGTTCAAGGGATGGTAGAGAGAGAGAGAAATAGAGATAAGAACAAGGAATTGGTACAAAAACACTTTCCCTCGACTGAATACATATTTATCAGTGGAGACCAATAGATAGTAATTACTACTATTTGAATTGTGGCACAAATCCAGTACCGGCATAAGTAAAGCTGTGTAGTTTGAACGTCCTGCAATGCAATTGAGGGTCTTAGGTACGTCTGTATTCATCCCCACAATCACCTATTATTCTGAGCAGATCTTTCCCTCTCTTGGAAACTTCTTGAATGTTGCTTATATCTTCTTCATCAAGAACAAGCGAAAAAACAGCATTGGACTCTTTGATATGTTCTGACAGGCCAAGCCTGACACCTATCATTGATCCTGCCACTGCTGGCTGCAAACCATATAGTAAAACTGGTTCAATGTCTGACTAATTAACTTTCTGAAGTTATGGAGTGCAAATGACTTTACCTGATCTAGAACGTATTTCACAGCAACCGTTGGAATTGAGACCCCATGTTTAGAAGCAACCGCTTTCAAAGTTTGAAGCAAAACTTGGAAGAGACTCCATCCCCCCCAAGCATCAACCATCTGCAGTATTTGTGTTCGTACGATTAGCTTTATTACTTTGGAAACGAACATTAATCTGCCATCGTCAGCTCCTCGCTGAATATGCCATATCCATTTGATTGCATAAAAACCGATTTAAATTCGGTCATCCGTTTACAGTTATTAATACTTTCAGTGATTATATCTTACATTCTTCAAGCTTCTATTTTATACCAATGACTACCTTAATACTGACCAACCTCTAGTTCTTTCGCATGCTACAACAGTCTTATCATTTTCATATTCTTTCTTCTTCCATTCATAACGTAAATAGTGATACTGATTGTGACTTTAAATATATGGTGCTTAAATAGTATGTACCCTTTTATACTTCTGAAGGGAAGGAGTGTTTAGCGGAGGGCCAGCAAAAGGAATGGCCAAGTTGGTGTCAAGGAACTTCTCGGATAACAACCCTCCCATTACTGTCCCGTACCTGCAGACAGAACTTAATAAGATACAAAGAGCATGCAGAGAATTTGAGTGTCAACATGTCTACAAAAAGGTCCATTTCAAATGCCCTGATTTAAGCTACTAGAGGTTGTATGCTAGCCCAGGGGAAAGGTCGTGGGGTCTGATTTCGAAACTATGCTATCTCACGACCACAATTGTGGCACTTGCTCTCTTCCGCTAGCCCCCTTTTTTCGGACATCATTGGTAAGAAGAACTAGAGTGCTAAGAATGACGATTTTCTAGTTTCATCAATAGCTAAGTTCTTTCCATTTCCGAGCTCTGAGTTACGAGGTATGAGCTACGAGAGGCGGTTCGTGATGATGACCCCGGGACACATGGAAGAAAGGGGTTTTGTAACTTTATTGTTCCGCGGCTTCGAGTGTTGTCGGCACCGTAGTTGGCATTCAACCTTGGGGTTCGAAAGACCTTGTTAGGCACCTTTAAAACTTCTTCTTTTCACTTGGCGAAACTAACAATGACGTTAATGAGTTGCCTCAATAACTTCTATAAAAGCCAGAAAGATGCCAAAGGGAATTTCAGGTAAAAGAAAGCAATTGGTATCTGTTCTGTGGGTGGAAGATATATAGCACTATTGTGAGCTACTCAAGAGCATTGTGTGTGTGTGTGTGTGAGAGAGAGAGAGAGAGAGAGACGTTATAAGTTTGACTCCTGTAAGCTGACACAGCTCTGCCATTTTCTGTTGAGGACGCATGTCAACAATTGAATGCTGCACCTGAAAAGTTTCAAAATAACAGTTTTGTATAAAATTATTTTACAGTGTATGGGATTGCCAAGAGTTCAAGAAAAAAATAAATTAAAAAAAAGAAAAATAACTAGCAGCTACAAACCATATACCTGATTGCTAACAACTGGAATCTCATTCTCAAGGATAATTTGTAATCTTTCCGTATCAAAATTGGTCAAAGCGACAGTCTTAATCTTTCCTGCATGCCAATCAATGGAGTAATTAGTCTAGTCAACATATCTGAGCTTTAATGATGACGTCCAAAACTCAAATGAAATCAAACTAACCTTCCTCTTTGAGATCTGTTAAATGTTTTAGTGCGTCAAGGTAACCAGGATTGGAGTAGTCCCACCTGAATTAAGACAAAGATTTTCTGAATTTAGTGGAATACTAAATAAAGAGGCCATCCAACCAAGCCAAGACTGCTACTAAAATGACAGAGGTGAGCATCAGTGCATCAACCAATGACATAACTATATTTCCCAGAACTTCAAGAAATCAGGTCATGCTTAGCATCGCGATTTCAATCTACAGCACAGGCACATTACAATATTGAGCAAAAATCTACTCCCCAATCCCTTTTATGAGACCTTTCCATTTTTGTATGTCCCTGCAGGGACAAGTTCTCTAAGATAAACAATAAAACATTGTAATGTTTGAATATACCAATAGTTCTACTGAGGCAAAATAAACTCGTGACTCTTGTACACCTACGTCACTCTGCTTAGTGATATTTAAGAAGGTAGGAAAGTATTCTAGCCAGGAGGACGGAAAGGAAAGCGCATCCCGCATGTCGCATTGCATACCCGTCATAGCTATCATCTTGGAGCTGTCATCAGAAGAAGGAGGCAAGGTTCTAAGCTTAGATCTCCAGCTGGTGTGGCTGGCTTCGAAAGCAGACTTCCTTCGGGTGAGCGGTACATGGTTATAGTTTTTAACTGCTCTACCTTCTCTAGGAGCAAAAGTTAGCAAGCGGCCCCCTTTTTGAGGATTGGTTAAAAAAAAAATGAAGTGGAAGTGAAAACGTTGGACTTCTTACAATTTATCTTATTTGCAAGGGGCAGAGGAGTAGATTATGAAGCAGAGAAATACAAGGAATATTTCAATACCAATGAAATTGCAGCATGTCCAAGGATGCAACATCCATTCTCTTCCGTGAAACATCGATGCACTGCCGGACATAGCTACTAGTCATCTTAACTGGTGGCGGGACCCATTTGGTAAGACTGCAAATGTCATAATAGACCTGGTTAAGTCAGAACTCATCCAATAGTTCCCATCATAAAGTGCTACTTGATACTCTATAAATGTAGCTTGAAAGGAGATAGAGCTTATTTAGCCTAGCAATTAGACCAACTAGCTAGTTAGTGAGGCAATGAGATAAATTAACTAACACGCATACTTGACCATAGTTCTACTATAATAGCACTTTCAAGCTCAACACCAAACATGCGTGCAGCAACTCACCCTTTGATATTTTCCAGAAACTCTGGTGGGCGCTCCCGGCGAACTCGATTAATGAAGATACCATAAAGGTCTTCTGCAGGCCCGTCTGCAATATCCCAAATATTGGTAAACAAAGCCAGTGAAGATAGGCAGTGCAAATGTTAGAAACGGGCAAATAAATGCAAAGCTACATGTCCATCTGATAGCTTCCTAGCGATGATAGGCTACCGTAAAGTAACACTTCAAATTCACTCATATATATAATCAATAAGATTATCTAAAAGGAGGACATTAGTTTAATATATCCTTTCGCTATCGTACATATATCTGCCATGTCAAAAGTGGTGAGACCGGCGTCAGCGTATCGAAGCATAGCATTAGTCGCGCTATCTCTATCAATTTTGCCCCAGCCACCACTGGTCTGCCACATGCCATTAACTACGCGGCAAATGTCCAGTGAATCTTTCCCATTCTTGACTATGGCTTTCCTTTGATCTTCCGTTAAGACACACTGGAATTTCCTTGTAAGGACTTTCCTTGCTTCAACCCCTCTGGTTTGTTTAGTTTTGATTGTGTTGAAGGTGAATTGGCTGAAAGGGTAGTTCAGTATCTCTGGCATCATAAAACTGAAGAGCTAGAACATGCACACGCTCAACGAGAGAGAGAGATGGAACAGTCTATACCATATTGTCTGCTTTGGCAACCCAGAAAAGAAAGAAGATAACTTTTAGTGACCATGAACTTTAGTTGTGGTAGGATAAGACCCTGGCTACTACTCAAGGCTACTACCGAAAAATGGTTGATTTATGCAATCTTACTTTCATTTCTGCTAGAATATTGTTTTTCCTGATACATTATTTTCTCGTTTTCGACCATGTAATCTCAAAGTCATAACACATTTTTTTACAAAAAAAGTCAATCATTTGATATATTGACTACACTTGTACATCTTGCACTTCAATCATCCGATGCTAATAATCTAGAAATATCACAAGAAACAAACTTTTAGGACGAAATTAGAATATTATTAATGGAAATAAAGTATATAAATATTATTTCCATATCAAAATTTGTTTAAGGTCAATTTCCTTTGACATCTTTACCGACTACTTGCAAACCACTTTCAGAAACTCTTTTTGAAAAAAAAAAAAATAAGGCTGCCACG
This sequence comes from Escallonia rubra, assembly GCA_033065855.1. Classification (NCBI taxonomy): domain Eukaryota; kingdom Viridiplantae; phylum Streptophyta; class Magnoliopsida; order Escalloniales; family Escalloniaceae; genus Escallonia; species Escallonia rubra. The sequence continues at coordinate 642,161 of JAVXUO010002949.1, forward strand.
TGTCCTTTAGAACTCGAGGAAAATAAAGTGCCATGGAAAACAAGCAAGTACGGAAATTACAGTGATCGGCCATATCGAAAGTGGAGAGACCGGCGTCGGCGTAGTGGAGCATGGCCTCGACGGCGTCATCACGGTCGATCCTGCCCCATCCGCCGCTGGTTTGCCACATGCCGTTCAGCACCCGGCATATCTCCACCGAGTCGCCGCCGTTGCTCACCCTGACCTGCCGGTTCACGGCGGCTCCCACCTCGCACCTGACCGGTCCGGCACCGTGTCTCCGCCCGCATCCGGTCCGACCGCCGATTTTGTAAAGTTTTGTAATGGAGTTGGGATTGGAGAACGGTGGGTGCACTGTGAAAGCTGCCATTTGGAGTCAAAAGGGGTACCTGGAGCCGGTTGTGTGGTGGAAGAGGATAAGGCTATTTTTGGCGCCAACCAACCTACTTACCGGTAGGGCAAGCACGAACCGGTTAAATTGATCCAAATTGCTTGAACCGATTTAATTTAACCGTTTAAATTTCAAACGGTTCAATTTGATTCAAGGTTCACTTTTTTAAAATCGATTACAAACGAAATTGAACCGATCTATAATATATTTATTTATTTTTTATTACATTTGTTGATTATTTTCTCTTACATGGGAGTACTAAACAAAGGAAACAAAATCTTAAAAGTTAAAAGAAAAAAAAATATAAAAAGCACTTATAACATTGAAGTGATAAATTTCTCTTGCATATCCTCTCATTTATTCTTGTATGTCAATAACAAAAGTATACTTGAGTTTTCATTGTAACACGTATCTAGTATAATACTCATATCTTATATTTACAAGAGGACTTATATATTGAATATAACAACATTATGTACTTGATAAAATAAAACTTCAACGATTTTAAATCATATTTGGATCGATTAATAGGTGTGTAAATTTAATTGTAAACAAACTGATCAAAACCGGCCAAAGCGAACCATTTAAACCAATTGAATCAAACTGTCGAAAACGATGGTGTTTGGTTCGATTCGAATCCAATCGAAAATTTTCATACATACATGTAACGGTTTAGTTTACGATTTGACCCTCAAACCAAATCAGAATCGAACTGTGCTCATGCCTACAGTCACTGGGCTTAAATTTGTGATTTTCGCCATGAATTTACCATCTAGGTTTCCAGTACTTTTTTTATTTCTTGGTTGATCCAGTAATAGAAATAATTTAATATATACATTTTAAAAGAAGCCTGAACATGTTAGTAATTTAAAGAATTATATTGAACAGTGTACACAAAATTAGGTGTATAAATATATAAACTAGGAGGAGTTGGTATTTACTATCAATTATGTAAAAAGTCTCATATGTTACCATATTATCCCTATAGATCTTCTCAACCAACAAACGATGTTAAGATATCATCACTGTTAACCATACGGTTATTTAACTTAGGATTATATTTGATTTTGATGAGAACTAACATTAATGATTATGCTATCTAACATGCATTGAGTTGATGAAGCAATAGGAACAATCTCATACTCATGCAAACAGATTATTAGACGAGCAACACGGTCAAAGACTCTCAACGGAACGCATCAAAGAGGGAATTCGTCGATTGAAGTTTTCATGCTTTTATTTCCGTATTTGTAAACTAGACATAGAGAGATGATTGTTACGATGAGTGTATACCTAGAACTTGCCCATAGGTTTTCCTTGCATGCATAAAAGTTTTTCATGCTTTAAAAACAAGGAAACTGCATTTTCAGGAATGCAGTCGACTGCATTGGAATGCAGTCGACTGCAAGTTGGGCGGTGAGGTATTACAGTCGACTGCAATACTTCCAGTAGCCTATTACAGTCGACTGCAAGTTGGAAATTTGAATTTCCAACGGCTACTTTTGGGTTACAATCGACTGCAATGGTGCATTGCAGTCGACTGCATTTACCGTTTGACGCATTTAATGCCCTACCTAACTCCAAACGGTCATATTTATTCCCACATCTATAAATACTCATTTTGGGCATTGGTTTGATTCATCAATTGCATTCAAAGCTCTCTTATCTTTCATATTCTCAAAGATCAAAGCAATTGTTCAAATCTCTCTTGTTTTCATTGCTTTCTCATCCTTTTCAAGAGAGCAGTTATTGTGAGCTTACATTTGAGAGATATACACTTTCATAAGTCATCATACACTCATCTATCTTATTCTAGTACTTCAACTTGTACTCATCTACTTATTAAGAGTGAAATCTTGTACACATTTCTTCATTGAAAGGTTCTTGTATCAAAGCTTGGGGTTGTCAAGCTTTGGAGCTTTGGGTTTGTCAAAGCTTGTTCTTGATGTGGGCATAGCATCAAGGGATTGTAAGAGGTTCGATCTTGACCCGTAAGGAAGATCATACTAGTGGATTCTAGGGCCTTTCAAGGGACTTCCTTGAAGGGGTGGACGTAGGCTTGTGGGTATATCAAGCCAAATCATTTAAATCTCCTTGTCGAGTATCTCTAAACCCTTCTCTCTTTACATTATCGTTTTACATTTGTGTTGAGATTGGTTGTTTACTTATTTGAGTTTTTGAGATTGAGGTTTGTTGATTGTTAATTTTTAAAGTAGTCTTAAAATCTTATTCACCCCTCCCCCCTTTAGGGTTATTTTATTGGTTTCAAGTGGTATCAGAGCCTCGGCTCTTGTTATATTGGGTAACGCCAAGAGAGTTAATCGATCATGGCTTACGTTGGGGGTATGGAGGGTAGTTCTACCATTAGGCCTCCATTGTTTAATGGGACCAATTATAGTGTGTGGAAAGTTAAGATGAAAATTTACTTAGAATCTCAAGACTATGAGATGTGGAATATTGTTGAAAATGGCCCATTCGTTCCGATAAAGGTGGTTGACAAGGTTGAAGAGCTTAAATCAAAATCGGAGTATAGTGATCATGACAAGAAGATGATTTGTATGAATGCTAGAGCGAAAATTTGTCTTATGTGTGCTTTAAACACTAATGAACTCAATAGAGTCATTATGTGTAATTCCGCTAAGAGTATTTGGGATACTCTTCAAGTCACTCATGAAGAAACTTCTCTTCTTAGAGACTCCAAGATGAATTTATTGTTTAGAGATTATGAGTTATTCCATATGCTTTCAAATGAATCTATTACGGATATGAATACTCGTTTTACTAACATTGTGAACCCTTTGAAGCAATTGGGTAAGGAATTCACTAATGGTGATCTAGTAAGAAAATTGATTAAGTCCTTACCAAGAGCTTGGGATGCAAAGATCACCGCCATCCAAGAATCAAAGAATCTCAACATCTTTCCTCTTGATGAATTGATGTGCTCACTCACGACGTACAAAATGCAACTCAAGACCTTTGATCAAGAGGACGTCAAGAAGAAGCCTATATCAATTGCTCTTAAAGCTTCATCTTCAAACCTTGAGTCAAGTGATGATGATGAAGAATTTGATGAAGAGGATATTGCATTGGTTGCAAAGAACTTCAAGAAGTTCTTAAGATTTAGAAGAAATGATGGGAGAAGACAACAAAATGCTAGCAACGAAGAGAAGCTTTCCTACAAATGCCACAAATCGGACACATGAAGATGGATTGTCCTATCTACAAAAGGGAGAAGAAGGAAAGAAGAAATGTACGGGAAAGAGCTAAAAGAAGACAATTCTCTAAGAAAGAGAACAATGAGAAGGAAAGAGCAATGAATGCCGAACATACTTCAACATGGAGTGATTTTGATTCAAGTGATGAAGAGAATGATCAAGCAAATGTATGCTTCATGGCAAATGATGAGGTAAGCTTTTCTTCCGGTAGTGATAGTGATAATGAAAGCTTTGAAGATGCTTATGATAGCTTATATGAGAAATCCAAGAAAATTTTCAAGAAAAATATTATTTTGTCTAAGAAATTCCTTGAAGCTAATAAGCAAATTGAGAAGTTGTTAATGGAAAATGATAAGTTGCATGCCAATAATGAATGCATGTCTAGCCATTTATATATAGAGCATGGAATAACGATTTGGTTGAATTACTTGTTAGCACTCCTAACTCAAAACAAATCTCTTCCAAAACTTTGGCTTTAGAAAAACAAAATGAAGATTTAAAAGTTGAGATTTGTGATTTGAAAAAATGTCTTGAAAAATTTGTTGATGGTCAAAACAATTTGGATGTCATGCTTGGACGCCAAAGAATTGGCCTAAACAAAGGTGGTCTTGGATTAGATCCCATGGCCATGCCTCCTAAAGTTTTGCAACAACAAGCTAGGTTGAATATTCACACAAAACGACCAAAGAACTATTGCACACCTTTTACACATTGCGGTTGATGCAACAAGAAAGGGCATACGACTAATCATTGTCCTTGTAGAATTGTTTTTGTTAGAGGTAGAAAGAAAATGTGGATTGTGACAGGTCAAGAATACAAATGCAAGACTAACATCCACGGACCCAAGAAAATTTGGGTACCAAAAATCACTACTTGATTTGTGTTTATAGGTATGTCTCAAAGCAAAATCTAGTAGCAAGAAGTGGATTCTTGATAGTGGATGCTCAAGACACATGACCGGCAACATATCTCTTTTCACATCGATTGATCTTAAAGAAGGAGGAAATGTGACCTTTGGTGACAATTCTCAAGGAAAAATCAAAGGTAAATGAACTATTGGTAAGGAACCACATTCAATTGAGAATGTGTTATATGTTGAAGGATTGAAGCATAACTTGCTAAGTATTAGTCAATTTAGTGATAAAGGTTTTAAAGTTATATTTGAGACTTCTCATTGCACTATACAATCCTTGAAGAAAAATGAAACTATTTTGGTTGGTAGTAGAGATAACAATGTTTACTCCATTCAATTAAATGATTTAGCTAACCAAGATGTCAAGTGTCTTAGTGCTATTAGTGGAACATATTGGCTTTGGCGTTGAAGACTTGGTCACATGCACATGGAGCATTTGAAGGATATTTCAAGCAAAGAACTTGTGAGGGGTCTCCCGAAGATCAAGTTTGAGAAAGATAAAGTATGTGATGCTTGTCAAATAGGTAAGCAAAATAAAGTCTCTCACAAACCGAAGAAAATAGTATCTACTTCTAGACCCTTGCAATTACTTCACATGGATTTGTTTGGACCAATCCCTACTACTAGTCTTGGTGGAAATCGTATTGTTTTGTTATTGTTGATGACTATTCTCGCTATACTTGGACTTTCTTTTTGGCTACCAAAGATGAATCTCTAAATGTGTTCACTTCATTTGCAAAACGTGTTCAAAATAAAAAAGGTTATTTGATTACCAACATTCGAAGTGATCATGGTAGAGAATTTGAAAATTAAAAAATAGAAGCCTTGTGTGATGACTTTGGGATATCACATAACTTTTCGGCTCCTAGAACTCCTCAACAAAATGGTGTTGCCGAAAGAAAGAATTTGTCTTTGCAAGAAGCGGCAAGAACAATGCTTAACGAATATGGTTTACCTAAATACTTTTGGGCGGAGGCGGTCAATTGTGCTTGTTTTGTTCTTAATAGAGTTATCTTGCGAAATTTTTTGTTAAAAACCCCTTATGAGCTTTTTAATGATAAGAAACCTAAGGTGAGATTTTTTAGAGTCTTTGGTTGCTAATGCATTGTTTTAAATACCAAGGATCACCTTAGCAAATTTGATTTCAAAACTTTTGATGGTATTTTTCTTGGTTACTCTAATAATAGTATGGAATATAGAGTTTATAATAAAAGTACTTTGGTTGTTGAAGAATCCATTAATGTTACTTTTGATGAGACTAATCCTTTTTTTCGGAGGACTAATATTGTTAATGTAGATGACATGGACAATGACTTGAGAACTTTGGACATAAGTGAAACACTACAAGGCAACCCCAAAGAAATTGATCTAGGGGAGCAACAATCAAGTTCTTAAGGGGGAAACGAGGAAGCAATCAATGATGCTTCAAACTTGGACAACTCTCAAGAATTACCAAAAGATTGGACTTACAAAAAGGATCATCCAAGCGATCAAATCTTAGGTAATCCTTTGAGTGGGGTAAGAACTCGGCGCTCTCTTCAACAACATGTTAATTTAGCGTTTCTTTCCCAAATTGAACCAAAGAAATTTTTCGAAGCGCTACATCATAACTCTTGGATGCTTGCTATGCAAGAAGAGCTAGTTCAATTTGAAAGAAATCAAGTTTGGACCCTTGTGCCTAAACCTCACAACTTTAGGATTATAGGCACACAATGGATTTTTAGAAACAAACTTGATGAATTCGGAATCGTGGTTAGGAACAAGGCTAGATTAGTAGCCCAAGGTTATAGCCAAGAGGAAGGAATTGATTTTGATGAAACTTATGCACCGGTAGCTAGACTTGAATCTATTAGAATGCTATTAGCTTTTGCTTGCTATAGAGATTTTAAACTCTTTCAAATGGATGTCAAGAGTGCCTTTCTAAATGGTTTTATTTCGGAGGAGGTCTATGTGGCTCAACCTCCCGGCTTTGAACATGAAAAATTTCCAAACCATGTTTTTCGACTTAGCAAAGCTCTTTATGGTTTAAAACAAGCTCCTAGAGCTTGGTATGAAAGGCTAAGTAGTTTTCTCTTAGAAAATGGTTTTTCAAGAGGAAAACTTGATACCACTCTTTTTATAAAATCTAAGGGCAATGACTTATTGTTGGTGCAAATTTATGTTGATGATATTATATTTGGTGCTACTAATGGATCCTTGTGCGATGAGTTTGCTTCTTGTATGAGTAAGGAGTTTGAAATGAGCATGATGGGAGAACTCACCTTCTTCCTTGGATTGCAAATCAAACAAAGCAAGGATGGAATCTTTATCAACCAAGCCAAATACACCAAAGAGCTACTCAAGAGATTTGACATGGAAGCATCAAATGCTTTTGACACTCCAATGAGCTCTTCATTAAATCTTGATAAAGATGAAAAGGGTAAGGATGTTGATATTAAGCGCTATCGAGGTATGATCGGATCACTCCTTTACCTTACCGCAAGTAGACCCGATATAATGTGTAGTGTTTGTTTATGTGCTAGATTTCAAGCTTGTCCTAAGGAATCTCATTTGATTGCCGTCAAGAGAATCCTTAGATATCTTAAGGGCACTCACGATTTAGGGTGATGATTTCCTAGAAACACATCATTTTTTGACCTAATTGGTTACTCCGACGCCGACTATGCCGGTTGTAAAACCGAGCGGAAAAGTACTAGTGGAGGTTGCCAATTCCTAGGTCACTCTCTTGTTTCTTGGAGTTCCAAAAAGCAAAACTCAGTTGCACTCTCTACCACCGAAGACGAATATATGGCGGTTGGTGCTTGTTGTGCAGAAATTCTTTGGATGAAACAAACCCTTTTGGATTTTGGACTCAAGTATGATCACATACCTATCTTATGTGATAACACTAGTGCCATTGACTTGACCAAAAATCCCATCCAACATTCACAAACCAAGCACATAGAAATCAAACACCATTTTATCTGTGATCATAGGCAAAAAGGTGATATCGTTCTTGATTTCGTGGACACAAATCACCAATTAGCGGACATCTTCACTAAATCTTTAGATTCGAAGAGGTTTACCGCTCTTAGAAGAGAACTTGGCATGTCTTCACCTATGTGACTAAATGTTATATCTCTTGTGAAGACATGCTTGAGCATTATCACATATGCTTATAGCATGCTTTGGTTGATGTTTCTCTTTTCAAAATTATTGATCTTGTTGATATTCATTTAATCTCATTTGATTTGCACACACTCATATTTCTAAATCCTTTTTGTGCTAGTTTTGTAAATGGCGCTTGGTACACCTTTCAATGGTTATTCAAGTACTTTTGCTTTCTTGTTTTTGAAAGTCCTTGTTGGCTATAATGATTATCCATGGATGGATACATAAGTTGATCACTTTCACACACACCCTCGATCTTTTTCAATGATGTCAAAAGGGGGAGAAAATATTGTTGATTCATACTTGTGTGGATTTGATACGAGCATATATTACTTGAGTTAGGGAGAGCCCTATATTGCTTAAGATAGGGGGAGCTTTTTTTGCCATGATTTCTTCTCATGACCCCTTATGGTTTATAATTGAGATTGTTATGCTTCTTTGCGGTCATTATCTTATATATCTCATATTATTTGAATCAATGTTTGCCATCATAAAAAAGGGGGAGCTTGTTAACCCTACGGTTATTTAACCTATGATTATATTTGATTTTGATGATAACTAACATTGATGATTATGCTGTCTAACATGCATTGAGTTGATGAAGCAATATGAACAATCTCATACTCATGCAAACGTATTATTAGACGAGCAACACGGTCAAAGACTCTCAACGGAACGCATCAAAGAGGGAATTCGTCGATTGAAGGAGTTGGTATAAACTAGGACTTGTTGGCTATAAACTAGGAGGAGTTGGTATTTACTATCAATTGTGTAAAAAGTCTCATCTGTTACCGTATTATTCCTATAGTTGTTCTCAACCAACAAACGAGGTTAAGATATCATCACTATGAAGTGCCAATACAATATTTTATCTTTTCACATGGATCAATTACAAATTGAACACTTGTGTGAGTGTGTTTTTTTTTTTTTAGAAACAGAAGATCATAATATTATTAAGGAAACGTTTGAGTCACATATTGTGGGGTGACTCTCCCACTAATATCAAAATTTACTATATCCATTTTAAAAGCAGCCTAAACATGTTAGTAATTTAAAGAATTATATTGAAGAGTGTACACAAAATTAGGTGTATAAATATATAAACTAGGAGGAGTTAGTATTTACTATCAATTGTGTAAAAAATCTCATCTGTTACAGTATTATCCCTATAGATCTTCTCAACCGAAAAACGAGGTTAAGATATCAACACTACGAAGAGCCAATAGAATATTTTATCTTTTCACATGGATCAATTGCAAATTGAACACTTGCGTGTGTGTGTGTGTGTGTGTGTGTTTTTTTGTTGAGAAACAGCAGATCATAATATTATTAAGCAAACGTTTGAGTCACATATTGTGGGGTGACTCTCCCACTAATATCAAAATTTACTATATACATTTTATAACAGCCTGAACATGTTAGTAATTTAAACAATTATATTAAAAAGTGTACACAAAATTAGGTGTATAAATATATAAAGTAGGAGGAGCTGGTATTTACTATAAATTGTGTAAACAGTCTCATCCGTTGCCGTATTATCCATATAGATCTTCTCAACCAACAAATGAGGTTAAGATATCATCACTAGGGATGGCAATGGGGCGGGTCGGATGCGGATCTCATACAATCCGTACCCGCCCCGGTAGCACTTGAATCTCAACCCGCCGCGGCACCGGGTCAAAAAAGTATTATACCATAACCGATCCTAAGTTAGTTTAGAAAAACCGTCCCTGCCCCGATCCGCCCCGCCTTTGGTGTTGATCCCAGTACTGTTTATACTTTGGCATTTCTTGCCCCTATCTTCTTCTAGTTGTTCTCTATTGTACAACATATACATTTTCACCGGTAAAAGAATTCCATTGCAGCCTAACGTACCAGGAGCAAAAGCTCTAAAGCAACATCAGGAACAATGCAAGCAGAAAAGACAAAAAACTATCCTTGTAAAATGCAATCGGGTATTTGTCAAAAGAAAAAAAAATGCAATCAATGGTTTCCTATCATACAGCAAAATCTCAAAACTACAAGAAGCTCCGGCCAAGATTCCATGTCCTTGCACAGAGCTGACTCCTTCGGCCCCATAAATACACCTGTACCTAGCATTCCTTAAGCTGTAAAAGCCATAGCCGATGCCAATCTAAAAAGCTCTGCAAGCCGCAGGGAAATCAAACCATTCCTTAAGCTTGTTTGTTTTGACGAAAGGAGGCAACTATCTTGCATTCACCCCGATCCCATGGTGAACATACACTATGTTGCAGACGGTGGTCGCGGAGGCAAAGGCAGACACCGACGGTGCGGGGAAGAAGAAGAAGATAAGGAGTCAAGGAGGTGGGGCGGCAGATCGGCAGAGAGGAGAGAAGAGAAGATTAGAAAATTTTAGGGTTTGTGACTATTTATATTTATGGATGGACGGCTAAGATTGGTTAGTGCATAGGATAAGTATAACGAGGCGGGTACGGGTTAGGGGCGGGTCGGATACCGGGGCGGGTTGGACAGAATACCATACCCGCCCCTAACCCGCTGCAGATTTAAAAAAAAAATACCATACCCGCCCCTTAACCCGGTCAAAGTCAAAATAACCCGCTCCTAACGGGGCGGGGCGGGGCGGAGATCCGCCGGGTGCGGATCTAATTGCCATCCCTAATCATCACTATGAAGTGCCAATACAATATTTTATCTGTTCACATGATTAATTGCAAATTGAACACTTGTGTGTGTGTGTGTTTTTTGTTTTGAGAAATAGAAGATCATAATATTATTAAGCAAACGTTTGAGTCACATATTGTGGGGTGACTCTCCCACTAATATCAAAATTTACCATATACATTTTAAAAGCAGCCTGAACATGTTAGTAATTTAAAGAATTATATTGAAGAGTGTACACAAAATTATGTGTATAAATATATAAACTAGGAGGAGTTGGTATTTACTATCAATTGTGTAAAAAGTCTCATCTGTTACCGTATTATTCCTATAGTTGTTCTCAACCAACAAACGAGGTTAAGATATCATCACTATGAAGTGCCAATACAATATTTTATCTTTTCACATGGATCAATTGCAAATTGAACACTTGTGTTTTTTTCGAGAAACAGAAGATCATAATATTATTAAGCAAACGTTTGAGTCACATATTGTGGGGTAACTCTCCCACTAATATTAAAATTTACCATATATATTTTAAAAGCAGCCTGAACAGGTTAGTAATTTAAAGAATTATATTGAAGAGTGTACACAAAATTAGGTGTATAAATATATAAACTAGGAGGAGTTGGTATCTACTATAAATCAATTGTGTAAAAAAGTCTCATCTGTTACTGTATTATCCCTATAGATCTTCTCAACCAACAAATGAGGTTAAGATATCATCACTATGAAGTGCCAATGCAATATTTGATCTTTTCACATGGATCAATTGCAAATTGAACACTTGTGTTTTTTTTTTTGAGAAACAGAAGATCATAATATTATTAAGCAAACGTTTGAGTCACATATTGTGGGGTAACTCTCCCACTAATATCAAAATTTACTATATACATTTTAATAGCAGCCTGAACAGGTTAGTAATTTAAAGAATTATATTGAAGAGTGTACACAAAATTAGGTGTATAAATATATAAAGTAGGAGGAATTGGTATCTACTATCAATTGTGTAAAAAGTCTCATCTGTTACCGTATTATCCCTATATATCTTCTCAACCAACAAATGGGGTTAAGATATCATCACTATGAAGTGCCAATGCAATATTTGATCTTTTCACATGGATCAATTGCAAATTGAACACTAGTGTTTTTTTTTTGGTGAGAAACAGCAGATCATAATATTATTAAGCAAACGTTTGAGTCACATATTGTGGGGTGACTCTCCCACTAATATCAAAATTTACTATATACATTTTAAAAGCAGCCTGAACAGGTTAGTAATTTAAAGAATTATATTGAAGAGTGTACACAAAATTAGGTGTATAAATATATAAAGTAGGAGGAGTTGGTATCTACTATCAATTGTGTAAAAAGTCTCATCTGTTACCGTATTATCCCTATAGATCTTCTCAACCAACAAACGAGGTTAAGATATCATCACTATGAAGTGCCAATACAATATTTTATCTGTTCACGTGATTAATTGCAAATTGAACACTTGTGTGTGTGTGTGTGTATTTTTTGTTTTGAGAAATAGAAGATCATAATATTATTAAGCAAACGTTTGAGTCACATATTGTGGGGTGACTCTCCCACTAATATCAAAATTTACCATATACATTTTAAAAGCAGCCTGAACATGTTAGTAATTTAAAGAATTATATTGAAGAGTGTACACAAAATTAGGTGTATAAATATATAAACTAGGAGGAGTTGGTATTTACTATCAATTGTGTAAAAAGTCTCATCTGTTACCGTATTATTTCTATAGTTGTTCTCAACCAACGAACGAGGTTAAGATATCATCACTATGAAGTGCCAATACAATATTTTATCTTTTCACATGGATCAATTGCAAATTGAAGACTTGTGTTTTTTTTTTTTTTTTGAGAAACAGAAGATCATAATATTATTAAGCAAACGTTTGAGTCACATATTGTGGGGTGACTCTCTCGCTAATATCAAAAGACTGAAGGTGCCAAAAAGATCGGCGCGTAATCCTATAGCAAGAAATCGTAATGCTGATCCACCGCTTGCTTTGCCATATAGTCCGCACAAAGTTTGTTTCCCGGAACCCGTGGGGAACTATGAACTACCAGTGGCGCTTAAGAAGAGCCCTACAATCCAGAACCAGAGTTTTAATTAGCGGGGCGGGGGGTTGTTCATGTTTCAGGAGATCAACAACGTTTTTACCATATATGGAACACTTGTGTTGCTTGCAAAGGTGACATATCCATCTGCAGACCCTCAGCAGTGAGACAATCAAGACTTCTAAATTATTGTTGCATAGCCTTTGGACATATCATTAACTTTGAGGTATCATCACTAATCTTCAATCCCAACTCAAGCCCTCAATTGCAAATTTTTGTATCTAATTGCTTTAGCGTCTCTTTATCAAACACCTTTGGAACATATCTGGGAAGTTCACTTGATATTGTCACTAATAGGATAGAATTCATTCGGTCCTGATTGACAGAGTTGAAAGCAGATGCGGAGGGCTGAGAGGCTTCTCCCTCAACAAAGCAGGAAGAGCGACCCTAATCGGTTCAGTTCTGTCAGGACTTCTTGTTTATCATTGGCAATCATTTTCTTTTTCCCTCTTACATATGCAAAAAGTTAAATACTATCTTTTGTCTATTTTTTTGGACTGGGGACCCTTCCTAGCAAGAAATCAACTTGGTTAATTGGTTTTAACTTTATGGCCCAAAATCAAAAGGGGCATTAGGTTTTCGAGACGCAAATTTATTCAACCTAGCGCTTCGACCGAAAATAAGCTGACATTCTTACCCATAGGTCTGAGGGCAAAAAATAAATAAATTAATCAGCTAAATATTGAAGATCCACCCTTCTCATTCATCATATCACCGCAAAGACCTACTCTTGGGCATAGAAAGGAATAAAGGCTCGTGCACAAACTCTCCTCAAAGGCACTTGCTGGCAAAACAAAAACAGGACTACATGCCTCAGTATCAGGGTTTTAGGATTGACTTATATGGACCCCCGATGATAAGGGAGCTTTTTCAGTATCTTCAGCATATAACTCCTTTACCAAGAAAAGCACGCTCTTCAAGGTCCCCAAGAACCTCTGATCCAAAACATCTCTACAAAAATCTGGAACTCCACTTGGCACCTGGGCAGAGTTCCTTTTTTATCTGACAACTTCTTCTAAAAAAAACACATTGTGCGCTCCTGTTTAGCGAGATTTGGCCTCAATATTCAAAACCAATGCCTTTTTTATTGTTCCTCTAAAGAAGCCACAATCCACCTTTTCCTTACTTGTCCAAGAATCCTTCGAGTTTGGAACACGTTCTCTATGGGCACCCTCTGGACATTGACATAATCTCCTTCCAAGAATTGCTCGTTGCATGGATATTGATACCATCGTTTTCCCCAGCGATAAAGCTTCGTAACATAATTATTATTTCTCTGTAGCTCTTATCGACATCTAGAAACAATATCATTTTTTGGCAAACATCTGCAACCCTGAGAGCATCATTCACTCAAGGCAAAATTTGTTATCCTTATATTGTACAACTTACACTCTTCCTAAGTAGACCTGGCAAAAAATGATCCGGACCCGCGGGTCTACCCGTACCCGGGCCAAAAACCCGGGTAAGGGTACATGTTTTGAATACCCACCGAAAATAAACTCGTACCCGAACCGACCCGTAAAATTCGGGTAAATTCGGGTCGGTTACCAGGTACCCGGGTTTACTCGGTTTTATGCCTATATATGTAATTTTTAGGGTTCAAGCATCTCATTTTCTCATCTTCTCACTTTCTGTTGCTTCCGCCGCCCCTTGCCTCTCAACTCTCCCTCACAGATCCCTTCTCAGTTCTCACAGATCCCTCTCTTAAGTCTCTCTCTTTCTCACAGATCTGCCAAATCATGACCATCCTACTCCACCCACGGCGTCACGGCGTCAATCACTCTCGATCTACCGCATCTCCGCTGCCACCGGTTGGTCAGTCCGTCATATTGTCGTGACCGATCAATCATACCGTGGCCTCGTCGCCACCGACCAGTCACACAGTGGCTGTGTCTCCACCGACCAGTCACCACCGTGGCCCCGTCGCCACCGATCAGTCACCACCGTGGCCTCACTGCCACCGATCGGTCATCATCGTGGCCCCATCGCCACCAATCGGTCGCCACCATAGCCATTAACCGACCTTCATTAATTCCGTCACTTTGTGGTGGTTGGGTAGACTTTCAGTCGGGATCTTGATGGAGGATGTGTGTTGTCTTCATTCGTCAATGCGCAGATATTTTTATTATCATTATTATTATTCAAAAATGTTCATACTGGTTTTTTTTTTTATGGAAAGATGCTCAGATTTTTGTGTAATGAATTGTGATGGAGAAAGAATGAATTATTTGATTGTTGGAGGTTAAGATGTGTGTAAATCAGAAGGTAATTAAAGTGTATTTATTAAGAAAATAATGAATCAGAATTTGATGAATTACCCGCGGGTAATAGCCTACCGCAGAAGTCGGGTACGGGTTTCCAAAAAGCCTACCCAGGAAAAAATGGGTAAATTTTACCCGATCCGATTTTACCCGTACCCGACTGGGTTTTACCCGTACCCGGCGGGTTTACCCGTTTGCCAGGTCTATTCCTAAGGACCCTTTAACCATTTTCTTAGCAAGGCCAACAAAAATTTAAAAAAACCCTCCTTCTTTCGATCAAACATTTGTAACTACACAAACTCAAATACTGTAGATATCTCCCTTGGCATTTACTCAACAAAGAGAGCAAAATCTTTGGCTTGCACATGTTGACTCCTTTACACAACAAACATTCAGCCTCGGCAAAAGTGATGCTTATAGCTATTCTTTGGGGAAAAAACAAAGAA
The DNA here is from genome assembly GCA_033065855.1 of Escallonia rubra. Taxonomy (NCBI): domain Eukaryota; kingdom Viridiplantae; phylum Streptophyta; class Magnoliopsida; order Escalloniales; family Escalloniaceae; genus Escallonia; species Escallonia rubra. The sequence goes on from JAVXUO010002949.1 coordinate 657,324, forward strand.
CTGTTACATCTAAATGCTAACACTGATGATGCCTTTATCATCTCACAAATAAAGAGGACTAGCACCAGGGGCTGAAAGAATGCTAGAGTAATGTATGATATTCTTTTTTCTCTTCAGCAATTCCACAGTCTATGTGTAATAGACAAGAAATGCGGTACCATCAAGGAGGCAAAGTCAAGGCAAAACACACCAGTTCATCAGATCACCCAATCTGACTTTTGTATATCATCTACCATATTTGTTTTGTACTTTTTTTGACTTTGAACTGCTACTTGTTTTTCATATGATTATAAATTACTTGACTTATTTCGGTTTCCTTGGAAATGGCTTCGCAGCCTTCGCTACTCGTGTATATGAGGAAACAGAATCTTGAATTTCATAGATAACATTCCTATGATTAATGTAATAAAAAGGTGACATATCCACGTGCATGTACATTTGGGAGCTTATGGAGCAGAACATACCCTAATACTTTAAATTAGAAAAAATAGTCTTTCTTTATATTATCTCATTTGGTTTGACAACAAAAATTAAAAACCACAACTAGATAATGCAAAAACAGTACTTGATTGACACTTTCTGTGAGGACATTGGTTTAACCTAGCTATAAATTTCATTTCATACTTGTTATTATGCATGAAGCGTGAATATCTTTCTTGTTGAATATCTTATGCATTATGTAGCGAACCGCTTCGAAAAACATCTCGTAAAGGATTTTCAGTCAGAGTCGCCATCTTATTTAATAAGAAAAAATAAAAAAATGACTCTAGAGTGTCCAAAAGAACAACTAATTTATTGAAAACCAGGAGATGGATTCGGGAGTGGGAGGGCATTAGGCACCCACTCCACCCTTTCGGTCTCTACTTCGTTCTTACTGATTTTTGGCCTTAAAAACAAGTAGCATGCAAAATGCGATAAAACTAACCCTAAGTTTTTTATTTTTAGATTTTTGGCTTGAACTCGACAGCTGGGGTCGAATTGCCTATGTATCCAGTTGGACTAACTGGAATCAAAACCGTCATAGTTCGACTCTGGTCCTACAGGAAGTAGCCTACATTCTGAGACTTCGACCTAGACTAAAAAATGTAAAAGACTCTTTTGATTTTTGTGATAGAAATATGGCTACGGAAAATGGGAGACAATCTAAAGTGATTTTAAGCTAGAAAACTATAAAAATTACCTCTTGAAGTAGCTTGTCTGGAAGACTCGGGCACGCGCTTTGAATGATCCACAATGCAAATAGATCAAAAGACTTTTTAGGTGAGTTTGAACGGCTAAAATTCTCGAGAGAGCTAGAGTATAATTTCATAGAGAAATGGTACGCAAGCTCTAAAGAGAATAAGCTTCTGAACTGAAGGCTAAGACCTCTGAAAATGAAGGTCAAATACTCTATTTATAGAGTAGGGTCGCAAAATTTGACAAGATTGGTTATGTCAATCTGCAAGGTTGGAGATAAGTCAGAATATTGGATAAAATCACAGATTGACGAAAGTCAGTTAGCCGACTGGTTTTTGACTAACCGGCCGGTTCATCCCACAATTTAAAAATAGTTTCCCCCAATTTCGAGGCATTATCTAACTCTCAATTCGATAATTATCTCTGATTTTGTAGATGTGATGTACTAGATTTGGGATAATTAAGTTTTAGCCATATAAATCATCGATTAAATCATTGCTTCAGGGATAATTCACATATTATTTTTCTAAATTATCGAGACCAAACTAACTAAAATTAATATAATCTAGATGTTGGACTAAACTTGACATAATTGGACTGAACTGTTGGTCTGGATAAGACCCATAGACTTGACAACTGGACTTAGACACTTGACAACTAGACTGGGCAGGACTAAAATTAATTAACTCCTGTTACTAGGCCTAGTCTCAATAATGCACTCTAATTAATAATAAACCCCACTAATTATTTAATTAGTAATAACTACAAAAATATGATGTATACAGAGCCTCTTAGTGATGGAGCTCACGTGCGGGCGAACATTACCTAAAAATTGTACATTTTGTAGGGAAAATACGGAAAAGATCACAAGACTCTGACTAGACTTGAGGACCATGATGCAAATATGAGGTCGGACCTTTAAAAGGCTTCATATGTATCCTCCAAAGAGGAATTAAACCAACGTAGTTTAGAATGAAATAAAGATATTGTTTGAAGCAAGAGCCAACAGTAACAATGATTGGTCGTTGAACAATATATTACAAGGAAGATTGATATCAAACCTTGTCTGGAGCCGGAGCCAACAACGTGTGTAAACAGTTGGCCACCAGGCAAATGACGTACCCTTAGAAGCTGGAGCCAACAACATGTACAAAAGGTTATGTCGTCTAAGGATACTACAAGATTATGTCTAAGAGCCGGAGCCAACAACGTGTACAAACGGTTGGTTGCTTAGACATAAGGAATACATCCAAGAGCCGGAGCCAACAACGTGTACAAACGATTGGTCGCTTGGATGTGGGAAATGGGTGAACCTAAGAGCTGAGCCAACAACTTGTACAAGCAGTTGGTCGCTTAGGCAAACTGGTCTTATATCTAAGAGCCAGAGCCAACAACTTGCATAAATGGTTGGTCGCTTAGATATAAGAAAAAGGCGATCCTAAGAGCCGGAGCCAACAACAAGTACAAACTATTGGTTGATTAGAAATACGGAAAATTTTGGAATATCACTCAAAGTCGGAGCCAACAATATCAACAGGACAGTTGGTCGTGGAGTGCCAAATATATCAGTTTAATTGATATGAAGAAAATATTGCTTCTAGCAACATATGTGCGATCTTGTATTGGTCTTACACCGTACAAAAATCATTGCACTAGGCAACATATTCAAATATTTGGATTGAAGAACAATCCTAAGATAAGATACCAGACATACATAGACAAGCATGCAAGCAAACAAATGTTGGATAAACGTGCCAAACGGAATGAATTAAATGTTATGTGGAATGTACAAGCAAGCAAACCACATACAACTTACAATAATATAATAACGATGTGATCACCCAAGGCACACAAGCTTATAGGCACATAAAAACACGCGAGCAAGTACTCTACACACATATTATTATTATTATTTTAGGTTCAAAAACTGATCCTGCTGGACTTCAATCTCATCGAAAATTGCAATTTGTAGAGTGGTTCAGAGGACGTGTAAGTCTTTAACCAAAATATACTATGTTTTATATAAACTCCATATGTGGTTTATTAACTTTCACCGTCTTATATAATAGGTTCAGTCGGTTGATGCTCCAGTAGCCTCCTTGTTGAAATTATTAGCTCAAGGCCCTAGTAAAGAAGCAGCCTGTCATGGAGGCTATATCATCAATGATTTAGGTTTAACATAAAAGATGATGACCGGATAAAAGAAACCCAAAACAGTGGAGTCTTAGTCAACGGCGACAATTATGACGAGAATTGCATGGACTTTTATGGAGAGCTGGATGAGATTGTAAAGCTAACATATCTGGGTTCCCAAAACCGCCTGGTAATGTTCAAGTGTACATGGTTCGATATCACATGCAGTAGAGGAATCCGTGTTAGCTCGCAAGGGATTGTAGATGTCAATGTTAAGTCAAGACTTGCATCAGTTGAGCCGTTTCTGTTTGCTAGTTAAGCTGCACAAGTCTCTTACAAGGAGGACGTCGCAAATCACAAATCTCATTGGTATATAGTTATCAATTCCAAGAAATTGCTCGTGACATATGATAGTGAGGTAGACACCTTTCAAGCCGACCAAGCACCTGTTTTAGTACCTGTTGAGGTGAATAATGAGGAGGACGGTCTCCATCTTTAACCAACACTTGTAGGAGAAGAAGCCATAGATGATGATGCGAAAGACGTAGAAAGTGTTGAAGATGATAAGGTTGAGTCTATTGACAAAGAGGAAGAATTACTTGATAAAGAGGACGACGAGTCCCAGGAAAAAGAGGATGACGAGTTCGACATGATGATGGCTATGATTCCCAAAATGAAGATGATTGACTTGTACTGTTGTAACATGCATTCTTTTATTACTCGGTTAACATAGTGTTTTTATACTTGGTTCATATATATACTCTGTTCATTTAGATAGTGTTGTAACATGTTGTGGACTATACATTGTTTTTAATGTGTTAATTTATTTGGATTTGTTGTACACGAAGTTAGACATAGATAGATTATGGGCCATTCGTGGTTGCGGTGGACACCGAGTTGCATCCATCCCAGTGCCTCTTACCTCGTCATTGCCTACTGATGACGAGGCACATAGTGCTCACATCCAGCAGGCAGGGGCCCAGCCCCAGCCATAGCCACAGTCGCTGCCCGAGCCCTAGTCCCAGCCACTGGCCCAGCCCCAGCCCCAGGTAGATTCCTCCCACACACCTGCTGGTTTTCCTTTTTCTGTGGGTTTTACCTTAGTTATATTTGATAATGGCGTTTGCTCGTAATGCTAGACTTATATTTAAATTATATTTTATCTGTATTAATATTGGTGTTTTGTAGGATCTCGGCGAGGCCGTCGACCGACACGCAGGGTGCGCATCGACCCCCAGCGTAAACAGAGAATTACTCTCATCCAGGTGGGCCAGTAAGTAAAAAATTACATAACGAAGTACTTACAATCTTCAATTCCGATACTTATTACGGTCCACTTATTTAATGTATTCGGTGTTTGTTTCTTTATCAGGATCCTGGAAACTCTATATCAGCGTCCTTGTGAAGGGCCAATTCTTTGAGTCACGACTATTCTGGAAGGACTGGGATGCCGTGACGAGGGAGTCCTTATGGAAGGAGTGGCTAGTATGGTTTTTAGCCGTTTGTGTCAGTCATTATTTGTTTAATTTGAACATAATCTCACTATATATATTTAGATTTTGTTCGCATCTTATATGCCTTCCAAACCTCTAATCTCATTTTCTTGAATTCTTACAATATTAAAATTGAACTAAATAAGTGATAATTTTTCATTGGTCATAAAATAACCTCTAATCCATGATCTTTCTTTCCCCACTCCATCTCCCATGATCTCCCTTTCCCCACTCTATTATTACCTACCTCCATCCCCATGCGTAGCATGGGGCTTTAGCTAGTTTTAAATTAATCGTATTGATTGTGTAATTGGATGCCTTGCAAGAGGTGTTCAAGTTTGAGTCGCTTGAGCAGCAGTTGTTGGGGTAAAAATTATCGGCAATGGCTGCACGATGCACGGGAGCGGGCGAGGAAGATGACACCCGAGGGTGCCCCGATGGAGGAGTAGAAGGGATTTCCCCCTCATTGGATATCTCCATCTGTATGTGGACAGATGGTTGATAAGTAGAGGACTGATCCATCCTAGGAGGCCAAGAGTAAGAGTGAGAGCGAGAATAATTAGGAGAAAGATCTCACGCACACGGGGGGTCGGTGGCTCACATCGTCCTCCGACAAAAGAATACGACTGAGCACCCAAACCTGGCGGTGGATGAGGTCATAGCTCTGACGTACTGTCAGACGCACATGAGGAAGAAGGATAAGGATGATCAACACCAGGCGGGGGACTTTGTTTTAGATATTTTCTGGTAGATCGATGTAAGTTACGAATTAATTTCTTTAACAAACTTTTGCCTTTGTATTCGATGTTTGTCGCGTTAATGTTTTGAATGTCAAATCACTATTTTGCAGGCCTCGTATGAACAGATCAGGGGATCTGGGCAGCAGTCCGGACAGCCATCAGCGTCCACGAGTACGGGCACGAGTGCTGGGGGATTAAAGCGACGGTTGGATACATCAGGGGTCGTCAATAGGCTGAAAGGCCGCGTACACAGCCTCCCCGGTATGACTGCACATGTATACATAGGAGCGTCCCCATCCCCCGCTGCCCCTCCATAAACACAGACACCGACCGTGGAACGACCGTCGTTACAAAAGGACAAAATCCGTCGCACTGCTGCGGAGGTGTAAAGGATGATCACGGTAAATAATCAGGTACAACCACTATATACATTTAGTAAACACTTTATACGATTGCTATCGAGATTAATGTGTCCGTGCCTTTACATGCAGGGCACTGCTGCTGGACATGCCGAGTCGGATCCGAATCACAGTGCTCCTATGGACGAGGACGATCAATAGGATCCAGATCTGAAACTCGCCGACACCTTATCAGCCCTTCCCCTCCTAGCTGTTTGTATCCCGCTCCCGTGCCCCTTGACTTGTACTCCCTTCCCGTCCCCTACTCTATTGTACCCCGCTCCCATGCCCTCCTGAACTTTGTATACATTTTATTTTTTGATTAGTATAGAATCCATTCTTTATACATATGTGTTGTGTCAGTTTAAGGGTTAAATAATTGCTGATGGATCATCAATTATTTAACCCTAATGTGCATTGAGAAATATTTGCTGGATTGAGAATGATTGTTGAGAATTTGTAATTACAGGTTTGGGTATTAAAAAAATAAAAACAAATTTAAAATTAGTTTGACTTTTAGCGACATATTGTATTTCGTCACTAAAATTCTTACTTATTTTGTAAATAAATGATTTTTAGCAACGGAAATTCCGTCGTTGAAGTTTTAAGTGACAGACTATTAGCGACGGATTTTTCGTCGCTAAAAGTCATCAATTTTTGAATAATTTTTAGCGACGGATAATCCGTCGCTAAATGTCTGTCGTTAAAACTTTTGTCGACGAATTGTTCCATCTCTAAATATTTTACGTAATTATTTTTTTTAAAAAAAGAAAATGAATTAAGATACGGAAAATATATTTAGCGACGAAAATTTCATCGCTAATTGTATTAGTATGTCCGTCGCTTAAGGTCAACTTTAGGCGACGGATTTCAAAAATCCGTCGCAAAACTTTTAGTAACAGGGTTATAAGCAACGGGCTTTTAGCGACGGGGTGTCCGTTGCTAAAAGTCTTCAACAACGGATATACGGCTTTTATCGGTGGAAGTGTCCGTCGCTAAAAGTCTTTTTTCTTGTAGTGATCTTTATTACATGCATCTATCTTCTCGTACTCTAACCAAGTTTCATCATCATTTTCTTAGCACTATAGTACGTGTCAGACAACTTCCCATCCTCTGACAACATTTCTTTATTAAGTTTCAGAAAAGTATCAACACCTCTATCACTTAGACTATGCTCAAACTTTAAGTGTAGCATCCTTGTTACAGCAGATAACTTGAACCAACGTCAAGGGGAAGCTACGATTATCCAAAAACTTGCCTACAAGAGTGTTTTCCCACCAGGGGCGGAACTAGGCTTGTACGAGGAGGGGCTATAGCCCCCCCTCAGATTTTGAAAAAAAAAAAAAAAAAATATATATATATATATATATAATGTATTTTTTTCATTTGTAACTTTTCCTTTCTCTCTCTTTCTCTCTCTCTCCTCCTCTCTCGGCCGGCTCTCACAAGTCATAATCTCGCACTCTCAGTCACCGGACGGCTCACGGCAGACACCGGCTCACCGCGGCACGCCGGCAGCTCTCCAGCTCGACAGACGACAACTCTCCTCCTCTCTCGGGCTCTCGGCTCTCTCAGTCTCAGCTCACGACTGCAAGTCACGAGTCACGCCGGCATCTCCGCGAGGACCGCGACTCTGCCCCTGCTCTCGGCTGCTCGGCAGTCGGCTCTCTCAGGCTCTCAGCCACCGCGGCTCGCCGCACGTGGCACGCCGGCACCACCCACCGACCAACGGCCACCGGTCGTCGACTGGGCTCGTCAGTAAGGTGATGCCGGTCACCGGTCGCCGTCCCCCGATTCCGAAGCGTGAAGCTGGCGATTGGCGAAGGCCCTCCCCAGTCCGGCGGTCCCCACCCAACTCCGGTGACTCCGGCCAGATCTGGCAGATCTAAGTTCACCTCTAAGTTGGCCAGTCCCCACCCAACTCCGGCGACGCCATTCTGATTTCTGAGGACTGAGGTCAGTGTGCATTTTGAACAATTTCTTTTGCTATTGAGAATTGATTAATAATTTTAGGTTGTTAGTTGTGTATTTGATAATTTAGATTATTAATTGATGCTTTATGGATGTTAATCGTGCATTGAGCACTTAGATTTGAGATTGTTGATGGAGAATGGGACCCAATTGGATTTTATGCTGATTATATGTTGAGATTATTTTCATGCTGATTATATGTTGTTAATTGTGCATTGAGCGTTTGAGAATTGAGATGATTGATGGAGGATGGGACCCAATTGGATTGAGATGTCGGATATGTGATTTAGTTGAATGGTGGGTTGAAATTAAGTTAATTAGGTTAACACGATAATAAAACATGACTGGAAAAGTAAAAGAATAAAATATTTGTAATTAACTAGGTTATTTGATTGATAATTGATGGATTGATACTTAAAATAAATTTTTTTTTTTCAGAATGGAAAGGTTCTATCAAAAGAAACTAAATGTGGAAAAGTTATTAAAGTCTAATAAGAATGAGTCTCCGATTCCAACAGTAACGGACAAGGCTCCCATTGTGTATCGTGATATACATTCCGAACATTCAAGCAGAGCTAACGATGAGTTCAATTCTGACGAGCTTATTTCGGATCCTGGGTTGCGTCCGAATATTTTGGATTATGGTCCTAATGTTCGAGATAAAGTTCGACAAGCGTATTGGTCAAAAGGTCATTGCCAACCTCGTCACCACAATTTTCCATTTACACAATTAGGAACTCAGTCTCGTCGATTTGTTTCTTCTTGGTTTGACATTTATTCGAGTTGGTTGGAGTATAGTGTAGCAAAAGATGAAGCATATTGTTTGTGTTGCTACTTGTTTGGAAGTGCTCATGGGGAGCAAGGGGGTGGTGGTGCTTTTGTTAGGCATGGTTTTAACGATTGGAGAAAGAATGAGAAATTGCAAAAACATGTTGGAGAAGTTGGTAGTGTACACAACCTTGCTTTAACTAAGTGTCAAGCCTTTGATAACCCTCAGCAGAGTATTGGAGTAGTTTTGTCCAAGCAAACAGATGAAAGTAGGCTTCAATACCGTACTCGCTTGACTGCATCAATTGATGTTATTCGGTTTCTCTTACGTCAAGGCTTGTCTTTCCGTGGGCACGATGAATCTGATGAATCTGAAAATCAGGGAAATTTTCTAGAACTGTTAGAGTTTATTGCTGATTACAATGAAAATGTGAAAAAAGTCGTGTTGTCGAATGCTCCTCAGAACCTCAAATTGACATCACCAAAAGTTCAGAAAGAAATTGTTAGTGCCATTGCCGGAGAAATAAGAGATGCAATTGTTGGGGACATAAAAACTGAATTATTTTCCATCTTAGTTGACGAGTGTCGTAATATTTCAGTCAAAGAACAAATGGGAGTTGTCTTGAGATATGTGGACAAAAGAGGATGTGTGATTGAACGTTTTCTTGGTATTGTCCATGTTGCCAATATCGTTGCCTTATCATTGAAAGACGCGATTGACAGTTTATTTGCAATGCAAGAATTGTGCATTTCAAGAATTCGTGGACAAGGCTATGATGGAGCAAGTAATATGCAAGGTGAATTCAATGGTCTTAAAACCTTAATTCAGAGGGAGAATGAAAGTGCTTATTATATTCATTGCTTTGCTCATCAACTTCAGCTAACTCTTGTAGCCGTTGCAAAAAAACATGCTCAGATTACATTGCTCTTTAATTTGGTTACTAAGGTAGTCAACACTATGGGAGTTTCATGCAAGCGAAGAGATGCTATTCGAGAAAGTGAAGCCATTAGAATTGCTCGTGACCTTGAGAGTGGTGATATCGTCAGTGGTCAAGGTTTAAATCAAGAAACTAGCATCAAAAGAGCAGGAGAGACCCGTTGGGGATCACATTACGGTGCTTATTGAATTTGAGTCAAATGTTTGCTTCATTGATATGTGTGCTTAATAAAGTTGTTGAGGATGCTACAGATTATGAACAGAGAGGTGAAGCATTGGGTCTTTTGAACTCGGTGCCAACTTATGATTTTGTCTTCAACATGCATTTGATGATAAATATTTTGGGGATGACGAATGAACTTTCACAAGCATTACAAAAGAAAGATCAAAATATTGTGAATGTAATGAAGTTGGTAAGTATAACAAAGCGACGATTGCAGGACTTTAGAGATCGAGGGTTGGAAGACTTGCTGGAAGAGGTCTCACAATTTTGTGTAAAACACGATATTGACGTATTGGACATGAGTGCGAGGTTTGTAGCCCCGGGGAGGCAAAGACGTAATGCTGAAGAAGGTACAAATTTTTACCATTATCGTGTTGATATTTTTTTAACGGTTGTTGATTTGCAAATCAGTGAGTTGAATAATCGCTTCAGTGAGGTAACCACGGAGTTGCTTATATGAATGGCATGTTTCGATCCAAGTGATGGTTTTTCTGCTTTTAATAAGCAAAAGTTGATACGTCTTGCACAGTTTTATCCATATGACTTTTCGCCGATAGAGCTTAGGGTCCTTCAAAGTCAGCTCGAGACTTATATTATGGATGTGCGCTCCTGTGAAGAACTCTATGAAGTCAGGGGAATTGGTGAACTTGTTATAAAGTTAGTTGAGTTGAAAAAGGATGTGATATATCCTTTGTTGTTCTTACTTTTGAGATTGGTCTTACTTTTACCTGTTGCAACTGCTACTGTAGAAAGAGCTTTCTCTGCAATGAAGATAATAAAGACTCGACTTCGGAATCGCATGGGAGACGAATGGATGAATGATAGCTTGGTTTGTTACATCGAGAAGAATGTCTTCAAAACTATTACAAATGAGGCTATTATCAAACGCTACCAATATTCGGCGCCTCATCGAATAGTTATTTAGTGCTTTCGTTTGTAAACACTGAAATGTGTATTTTGTATTCTCTTCTTTTGTGTTGTAAAGAGTCCTTAGTGGCTCTCATGAAACTTAATAAGACTTTTTAGATGTTTTTTAGTATGTTTTGTGTATTATCGAAAAGTGCACTTTGTTTTTGTGTGCTATTTTACTTATAAAAATATTTATCTCTTTCGATATATTTTTAGCCCCCCCGGGATGAAATCCTGGTTCCGCCACTGTCTCCCACTTTAGCTTTTGTGAAGAGAGCAGCTGTGAGTCTACCACAACCAAGTGGTCGTACCTATCGAGGATTGGAATTTCATCTTGATTAGAGGAAGCAAGACTAGAAGACGACATAGTGACTACTGAACCCAGGAAGAAATTGAACTACGAACAAAGCGACAACTAAAACACAATGAGAGTAACAGAAACCATAGTTGCAAACCAGAGAGACAAAATCGCACCTAAAGCAGGACTAGGACTCAGACGAAATCCCTAGGGGAATTTTCTGTAGATACACCACAATAATTACTACCGTAGTCTGTACTTAATAGGTAAGGAGGGGCTTCTAGGTGGTTGATAATATTCCATTCCTTATCATTTCATCCCATTTTTTATTTTGTTATGAGAATATGTGGAGGGATAGTTTACAACTTGACCAAACTAATTAATTCACAGCCTTCTCTCGTCACCATCATCCCTATAACAAACACCACCATATGATTTTATCCATCAATTATCCCTAGTATCTTCAATTTGCGCAGATGAATCCAAGCCAATGAAACTCATACACCTAATCAAACCCCAATCAATCAATGAAGCTCTCATTCGCAAGCTAGTGCGTTACTACCATAGCAATAATTGGATGGTGACAAAGGACATGTTTTCGTCGTTGGGACGTTTCTGGTTGTTCAAAATAGGAGCTTAAAAGAAGCTCTCAAGTATTGGGAAATGAAAGAAAAGAGTAAAAAAGAAAAGAGAAGAGAGGAAAAATCTAAAGAAAAAAAAAACAAAAGTAAAAATCAATCATACAAAACTGCTATCAAACAACTCCTCAATTTTGGTAAAAGGTAGAAACCCAAAGTTGTTTTGAATTAATTTCTTTAAAAATAAAAACTGAAAACTGAAATGAATTTCATATACATTTTAAAATTCTAAAGCTCAAGATGCATGTTCTTCAACCCTGTTATCATATTATCAAACGCTACCAATAGTCTATGGAGCTTGCTGTCCATATCCTAGCTAGTCACGCAAGGAAAAGGCCACCACTATTTTATTTGAAGCAACCAAAAGTTACGTTAATAAACGTTAAAGTCCAGCATGCATGGTGTAGAATAAATTATTTGCAGCCACATAAAAGTGTCACTAAAGACCCAACCACCTCTTGGCTAAAGCAAGGTATCCGAAGTCCCAACCCAGTTTTCTGGGTCATGAGAAAGAGATGAAAATTGGAGTGTGGGACGTGTTGAGGGTGAGAGCTTGACAGAGTGACATGTCCAAGTGTTTTTTTAAATTATTATTATTTTTGCATTTTGAACATTTTAGCAGAAGTAGGTATTTCGTGTTATATAGTGACACTTCAGAGGCATTTTAAGAAAAAAGAGATCAAACGGTGAAAACAAGAGTTCAAAAATATCTACTTTCAGGAGTTAATATCTTTTCCATCTCATTCTATGCGGTATGTATTAGTACACTTTTTTTTGAGTTTATAATATACTTTATTCCCTCCGTCCAAATTTATTTGATCGAGTTTTATTTGCATGCTTATTTTGGATATGAATCATCTTTCTTGTGTTTTCTATTCTAACCCGAGAGAGAGAGAGAGAGAGAGAGAGTAAAAAGTGAGTGAGAAGAGAAAAGGGGTTGACAGAAAATTAAACGAGAAGAGAGAAATAGAATTAAAAAACATAAAAATAATAAACATGGAAAATTACTTACATAATCTTTCTTAATTTTAAAAGTGATCATTTTTTTTGAAACAGTAAAAAAAATATCGACGTTGTCCTACGTCTAGAACATTCTATATATAGTTCTCTTAACTTATATATGATTCTTTTTTTTTGTTTCTGGTAGGATAATTTTCTCTTGCGTAGAAAAAAGCCTCATTGTACTCGGTTTTATAATGCTCTCTAATATAATAATCTTTCCATTCACCTTTTCTATCATGGTATCAGAGTCATACAATCCGCCGGTTTGAGAGTCTTTCAACCTTTTTCGCAAACTCCGGCGGACGGCCTTCTGCCGTTCACCTAGCCAACTCAAGTGCATTTGTTTCTTTTCGTGCTCTTCTTTTCTTCTTCAGTTCATAATTTTGGTCTTTCTTTCCTACCCTTTCTATACAGTGATCTTCGCTTATGCTGAAACCCTAGCCACCGCCCACCCTTACTGTTCATAAACTCTAGCTTATCTCTTTAGCTTAAAAAAAAAATAAAATTATTTCCTTCTTCAGTTACCTCTGTCGATTTTCTTTAAGCCCAAATCCTAATCCTACACCCCATAAGATTCTGTTCCCTCCACCTATCACAACGCTGCCAACCATGCCACTATGCTCTCGTTCGATTCCTGCAATGGATCCTGCTCTTGTCTTGTTTTGATTCCTACCTTGTTCTTAGACGCCGGACCTCACCCCGAGACCTTTATGGTCGTCGGACCTTGCCCAGGGACTCCTGTCCATTCTTAGTCTGCGGACCATGTTCTGGGACTCCTGCCTTGTTCTTAGTCATAGGACCTCAGCCTGAGACCTTTATGGTCATCGGACCTCACCCCGAGACTCCTGCTCTGTTCTTAGTCGCCATACTTCACCCCGAGACTTTATGATCGTCTGACTTCATCCCGGGACTCCTGATCTGTTCTTAATCGCCGGACCTCGCCCCGAGGCCTTGATGATTGTCTGACTTCACTCCAGGACTCTTGTCTGTTCTCACATTGCCGGGCTCTAAACATGGAATTCATTTCAACTTGGATCTTACATAGTGCAGCTAGTAACAAGACACCGTCCGAACTTAACCTCCAAACTCAAGTTGGTAGAAAAACTCAAGCTTGTTCGTTTTCTACCAACTTGAGTTTGAGGGGGGATGTTAGATGATATATATTAATATGGAAATTACCTTATCGATGTTGTCCTACGTTTAGAACATTCTATAGTTCTCATAGCTTATATAAGATTCTATTTTTTGTTTCTGGTAGGATAATTTTCTATTGCCTATATAAAAGTCTCATTGTACTCAGCTTTATAATGTTATCTAATATAATTATTTTTCCCTATACCTTTTCTATCACCAATAATGACTATGGGACGATGGGCATATTATTAGGTCAGTGATTCCCTAGTACGCATGTTTTGTTCTCCCTATATAGTCATCACCAAGCTATAATTCCAATGTTACGCTTGTCTTGTTGGAGAGGGGAGGGGCTATCCGCTATAAGCTGTTGATAGAGGTGTGTTTGAGATGGGTAGAGTTGAAGATGCCAAGATATCTAATGACAATATGACCGTGGAGGTAGAGCCGCTAAGCCCGACTGCACGCTTGTTTCACACGCCACGCCTCAACTGCTGCGTCATTGCCACTTTAGGTTTCAACACAGCAATCAATGTTGAAGCGTTCAAGTTGGGATTAGAGAATACTCTGGCTAAACATCCTCGTTTCTCTAGCCTGCCGGTAAGGATCAAACTCCATGATCTTTTTTTACACTAGCCAAAGTACGCTGATGATAGAGTGTTTTTTTCAATGCGAAAATCAGATGTTGTCTACACTAATAGCAACCGGGGTCGGAAGAGGATCACCTTCAGCACCGGAGATAAAGGATGTTCTTGAAATCCCTTTTTTTTTGGCCAAAAAACCTACCAGACTACTGAAATCTTTTATCGCAACAAAAGGACTTTGGCACATTGTTGACACTGCATTCACTACGCAACCACCATGTTACTCTCCTAGGAACTCTTCAGCCCTCCCTCCTATATCTGTATGTGTGTGTATGCATATATATATATATGTGTGTGTGTGTGTGTGTGTGTGCAGACATACGTATACATTTCTCCTAGTCCAATTAACACCACCTTGTTAGAGAGGTACTACTTTCCTTCACAGCAAGTGACACGTCACGTCCCCTCATATGATGATGCCTACTAACAACCAAGTGTGGCGGATTCGGTAAATGCCAAGGTACCTTTGTGAAACATAAAAAATTTGCCTCAAGTTCATGCAAAGTTGGGGTTTTAGACTACTTTGTAGCATTTATTTTGTATAATATAATTACTGGGGGTGAGGTAAAGTAACGCTACAAGTATATATATGGGGGCCTTGAACTGGATGGCAGGGAGTAAGTCAGTGAGGCCTTTTGCTCTTGTTTCACTCTTATCATCCAAAATCAAAACCCTTCGGCTGAAGAATAGTAGAACTTTTTTTTTCCTTATTCAGATTTCACCTTAAAAGTATTATCCCTATCTATTGACTTCCTTCTGCTCAATGTTTCTGAAATTAAAGGTCAGGGATGATAATAGGAGCATGAGGTGGATTCCAACAAGGGTGAACATAGATAACCATGTGTTCAATCCAGAAATTGACCCCAATATGGCTTCATCTGATCAGTTTTTGGAAGACTACCTATCAAACCTCACCAAAACCACCCTTGACCTAGCGAAGCCATTATGGGAGTTTCACATTCTTAACATCAAGACATCGGACTCCAATGGTGTTGCAATTCTTAAGGTCCATCACTCTGTTGGCGATGGCATGTCCCTTATCTCTCTTCTGTTGGCTTGTGCTCGAAAAACCTCGGATCTTACATCATTACCTAGCATTCCGAAACTGAAAAAAGCGAGTTCGAGAAGTTCCAGCTCGTTTACATGGGTGCTATTGGGTATATGGTCAATTTTGGTGCTGATTTTGAACACTTTTGTGGATCTCATGTTGTTTGCGGTGATGATTTTCTTCTTGAAAGACTCAAAGACGCCAATTAAAGGTGGCCGAGGAGTTGAGAGGACTCCTAAGAGGCTCGTGCACCGGACCGTCAGTCTAGATGACATAAAGTTGATAAAAACTTCACTCAATACGGTACGCTCGACCTATTTATTTGGGAAAAAAAATATATAGCTACTACTCGGATTGAAGAAATCTTTCTCCTACCCCAATGTAGCGACAATTAGTGATCGCTAAATGTTACTAGTGGCTTTTATTTAGTAACGTTAAAAAACAAAAGGCCGCTAAGAATTGTTGCTTAAAATTTTAGCAGAAAAGCCACTAGAAATATTTAGCCACTATTAATTGTCATTATATACAGGATTGAAGAAAAATTTTCTACAACCCAAGTAGCAGCTAAAAATTGTTATTTGTTGAACACGTCAATATAAATGTTAAGATGAATTTGGTACAGATTTATAACAGTTGCAGGTGCTAGAAGCTGAATTTTGTTAGTAGACAGTTAGTTTTATTTATTTCACTTCTAGCTTGAGTAGTTATTTGATGGGCTTGCTGATTTATAATTATGATCGATCATAGCTTTATTATATCACATGCAGTACAATAAATAACTGCATTGGTCGGATAATAAATTGTGCTTGAATTCCGAGCTTATTTATGTAGCATTGAATTGGCAACAACTAACTGGGAGGAGCTTTCAACACGAGAAGATATAGCTTCTAGGTGTAATTAAAAGGACTGCGGGTAGTTGGGAGAAGAGTAGTCGTTTTCATTTTCCATGAGCATTCAAATTTTCCAAGAAGAATGGACGTCCAACTTCCACCTGTTTAGGTAGGACCACCCTAGCTTTATTGGGACAATCGTTGTTGTTTTCATTTTCCATGAGCCATTTCCAAGAAGAATGGACGTCCAACTTCCACCTGTTTAGGTAGGAGTAGGAGCGCCTTTAGTTAGCACAATCGTAGTCGTTTTCATTTTCCATGAGCCATTCAAATTTTCCAAGAAGAATGCACGTCCAACTTCCACCTGTTTAGAAGCGCCCTTAGGCCTTGGCGCTAACTCTCATCCTTTATTAACCAGTTCAATTTTGAACAGCAGAGGCGTTGTAACATGAAAGTGTCGTTAAATGTGATCAGTAACAAAAATAAAATAAAATATATATATACTTTTAGTGATAAGAAAACGTCAATATAGCTCTTACAGCTGCACCTTCGCAATACAACTGAAGATCCTAATTTTCCAATTTCTGTTGGCGAATGGAATTAATTGATTGTAGAACAGTTGATACGATAACAAGAGACTTTACCAACTACATTAACTGATACCGAAAAAAATAATTATATATCGGTGTGTAGTTATTATACCTAGAGATATGTGATGCGAGAATTGTATTTATATGTGTGCGCGTGCTTATATAAACAAATGCATACCCACAGTATACTATATGTAGGTACTAAAAACTACATAGTTTTTGTGACTTCTTACGAAATCATTTTCCTCCATAAGGAGGAGTTCTTGGCGCCAAAGTGTAACAAATAATGAGGATTTATCTAAACTATTCTAAGTGTATTTGGGAGAATCTATAGGGTGAATTACAACAATGATCCTGAGGTTTGAGGATAATAACAGTCAAGAACATTAAATTTTATAAAGTAATAAATCGTGACCATAAACGTTAAAAAGGTACCAATGCGTTGTGTCCATCCGTCAATTATCCATCTAACAAGTGAATTTTTTATAATGTCATCAATACGTAGTTTTAAAATAATAATACTAATCAACACAACATCTCGAGCAGTCGCCCTTTCACTCCCCCGACCCGTTGCCACCCCTTCCCTCCCCACACCCTGCTGCCACCCTTACCTGACCCCACCACACCCAACTAAAACTGACACAACCCTCCACTAATGGATCTAAGGAAAAGATGCAAACCAACCAAATGGATCTACCACCACTCCAACCGCTAATTGGAGCCACCAAAATTAATGCCATCACGCCACCACCATATCTAAAATCAAAACCACCACCGTCTTTGCCACATTTCTGAGCTAGTGCCGCTAATTAGAGCAACCATCTTGGCCACCTCCCGTCGCCACAGCCGCATACCAAATCGGCGCCGCCAACGTCAGCCATCACCAAACCCATGCCGCCCTGCTCTACCAAACCTTACTCCACCACGCTCACAATCTTGCAGCCTTCAGTGTTATAATATTCAATAAAGACTCAATTCTTTTTTAGATTCTCAACAAACCCATTTTTCAAATTACCCGGCAACGCGACCCATTATCTTCAATTTCAAGGAGCAGTGGTGTGCCCTCGTCTAACAGATCATTAGGGCCCAATGGGTCAGGAAGAATTGATGAGAGTGGCTTACGGATGGGGTCTTTCTATTAAGAGGTGATCAAGATGTGGACCTCTCGGGCGTTGCATAGCTTTTGGAGGAACTGGCGGTAGTGGCTGTAGGGGGCGACAGAGACGACGAGGTGATTGAGGCGGTGGAGAAAAGGACGGCATTGCAAAAATATATCTTTTAAGTCACGGGCAATATAGTCATTTTATTAAAACTTTTTGGTATTTTATGATTTGTTTGGTGAAGGTACATAGTTCTTATTTTAAAAATTAATAGACACGCCTGTAATTTTACCTAAATCTCAGGCACACTGCTGTAATTAATCCAAATCTATAACCTTCACAGTGAAATTTCTTTCAATGTTATTTTATAAAGCTATTGGGATTGAATATAGATATACAGTTTGTTTTTTGTAAGACCCTAACAACCAATAAAAAGAGTATTTTTTTATATAAGTTAATTTTACACGAATAATAACATTAATTAGTTAATCTTAGAGTAATTATAAACTTTAAAACTTAATTTTCACTATAATTGAGCCGATTTTGACTATGACTGATGATTGTTGTGTGCATTCATTAAAAGTTTTGTAGATTAACCTCCACTCCACTATTACTAGCTTAATGTAACGATATTTGCTATACTCTACATGCTCATTGTAGTTAACAAGTATAACATGAAAATTTTGGTATGTAAATGTTACGTTATGGTGATAATTAAGTAATAATGTATGAGACAATAAGACCTTACTGCATATCATGTTTATATCTTGATAAATTAGTGGTTCTTTGAAACATTAATTCGTGATGAAGATAAAGAGACAATATTTGTGATTTCAAACATAAAAACTCTTGATCTAACTTTTTAAGCTAAGAGGCTTTGTTTTAAAAAGTTGTATGTTAAATCACCAGAGGAACTTAATAGTATAGCCGTGATAGGTTACTTGAAGTTGTTACAAATGAGCTATCAAATCCAACTTTTTGATATTGTATTTCACTTAATCATGATTATATTTGACACTCACGGTACTCTTCATAGCTAAAACTAGAACTTTATATGCAAAATCTCTCTTACTACCGATTCGAGGTTTAGGAAAAGTATGTATATACTTTGAAGATATTAATCTAGTTTTTCTTTTCATGCTAGGTGGTATGCATTAATACATATATAGAGCTTTATAGTGTAGTTAATTAACTTACCTGAGCTTGGCTCGGGTTCATGGGCTATAATATATAAGAAATAGTGAAAAATGCAGTTAAACACAATAATAGCGTGTGCACGACATATCATCGCATTATGTTTTCAGTGTACTATATACTAAACATATTAGTGTCGCTAAAAATCTCTACAAATTATTTTTTCGATGGGGACCTTAATTTTACAATTAATTAGGTTCGTAAGAATAGGAAACATCTAAATTAGTAAGCGTTATGCAATTCTAAAATCAAATGCGAAACAATATAAATTTGTATCTGACCAATACGGTAATATAGTCTGACTTGATTTAAACTATTAGTTATCAAGAAAACTCTCTAACATAAAAGATATCTAAGAAAAATTAGGGCTAACCCAAATCCATACCATAAAGTATTACCCCAGTACAACTTAAGGATCCAACAGTTCAAAAGTACCAAATGAGTACTTAAAGTACCTTTTTTGAACCAAATCAGTCCGAAGGATTACGGGAGGTGGTATTCGTTAAAAGGTCCAGGGGGTATAACCGCCTTTTATGAAAAAATATTTATAAAATAGACATTTGATTGGTCCATGTCATCATAATACAATGACATGGAATGAAACTCTTTGAAGGCGCGCGCGCGCGCACGCGCACGCACAAACACAACACCTCTCTCGACACATGTACACCCCGTTTCACACGCACAGATGCACACACCGAGTAACACACGCGGATGTTGTTAATTATGCCCCAACATCACTGTCTTGATACTGATACCAGTTCTACGCAACTCTTCACCGCTATCAAAATGTCCACCCCTCAACAGTAACTTCGCCCTGGTCTCTAGCATTATATCCTTGAACAGTGTCACGTCTTGCCATCTTGTTAACCCCCTGATTAGAGTGCAACTTATTTTTCCAGCGAAGGAAGGCATGTCATCAGTCTTGTATCTGAGACACAAATGACTTTTTGACTTTTTCGAGCACATTTGTGCAGATTTAGATGAGCTCCAAGGCTGAGTTGCACCTTGAGAAGGTTGTGAACGCTTTAATTTCTAGAGGAAAATCCGTCTTCTTAATGAAGAGAACCATGTCAATAGCCTTTAGTTCGATGTCGGTAGTTCTGATTTGAACTCGAATACAAGGAAAACGGAAGCCCAGAGGTGGTTCAAATTTACCAGTGGGATCCCATTTATCCTAATGCCATGTTTTGTTGCCTAGGCAGCGAGTAACCAACCTTTTTTTTCTTGCACATATCTGGTTTATAGGGTAGAACTGGATCCAATATATGTGTCGTCTGTTAGCTATTTGTGCCTAACCTAGTTTAACAAAGAGAGTGTTGAATCATCTTCACTCTTCCATGTTTCTCTCGATAAACAACTTCAGCAACAAGATAAAACGAGACTTTGTGTGTGTAAAAAGGGAGTGTATGGGTGTGTGTTATAGGGGGTGTGTGTGTGTGTTTATGTGTGTGCGTGTGTTTAAAACATGGGGGGTGTGTGTGTTGTGTGTGTTACTGTGTGGGTCTGGTTATGCGCTTGTGTGTGGGTGTGTTTTTCTTTACAAAGTTTCATTCCATGTCGTCAAATTGCGAGGACATGGACCAATCAACTAGAAAAATGGTCACGTGGATCTGCTTTATGAACATTTGTTCATAAAAGACAGTTATACCCCTGGAGTTTTTTACGAATTCCCCCTCCGTCAGCTTTTGGACCGATTTGGTCCACATATGGTACTTTAGGTATTCAATGGTACTTTTGAAATGTTTGGTCCTTAAGTTGTACTAAGACGATACTTTAAGATACATATTTGAGATTCACACAAAAAATTACTTAAGAGACTTAAAGAGAAAAACTAGATTTTATGTTGAATTCATATTCAACTTTTATAACCTTGTGGTATGAGTTACAGAGAAACTATTTTCTTGATTAGGTCTTTAATATCATTGTTTGACAACTCAAACATAGAAAAAAACCTACATATTTAATACTTAACAAGAAACATATGAATTGCTAAAAAGAAGAATAAATTCTGCATTTTTTTTGAAATATCACGTAGAAATAAAACCTTATACCATTTGAAAACAAATCTGCAATAGTTCTTTTTATCTACCGCGAGTTGTCGTAAAAAGATGCAATAGCCGAAATTTGTTTATCTTCTATCCAAGAAATAAATTACGAAGCATATACAAACACACATGGGTGTAGAGATCGATAGACATAAATCTAACATTGCTAACTTAATTAAAAAGATTTATATACATTAAAATAGACAAAGCATGCGCTGAATTACTTATCTATATTCGGAAGAAATTTGAAACAATCTTTTCTTTATAATGTCCTTATTTTACTACTAATGTTTTACAATAGCAACATACCAACATATTAGGACTTTACGTTAGTTACTTTATACGTAAATCATTCTATAGTATGCAAAGCAAACACTACACACAAACACATGCACAAATCCACAAAAATAAAAAAAGAGAACACATACATCACAAAAGTAAATTAGCAATATTGTGGTCAAGCTAGACTGCAACTTGATTGATAACCTTGGTACATTTAAAGATGCATCTAATTTGGTTAAAGATTTTGGTTAAATTTTCGTCAATGATTTTGTTTGCCCTAAGGTTTTGTGCTGTCTTATTCAGTCACGTTGGTTACATGTAGAAACATCATAATATACAAATTCCAAATGAGATACATAAAAACGAGAAAGTATAGTTTAAAACAATATGATATTTGAGCAGGAATGACAATGGGGCGGGTCGGATACAGATTTCATAAGATTTGTACCTGCCCTGGTAGCCAAGATAAGTGACCCCGCCCCGCCGTTGGGTCAAGACATGCGATTACCATCCCTGATCTGCCGAAATATGAAAAAACCTGGCCTGCTTGATCCACCTTGATGCAGAGAGATGCGGCTATTGTGATTTTTGAGGTCGTAACCGAAATTGAAATGGGCGACATTGAAATAGTGGTCGAGATGTGACCTTTGCAATTTCAGAGGCGAGCAGCTGATACCAAAATAGGTGACAACGAGAAGTGGTCGAGATGCGACGTTAAAGGAGCTTTATTCACATAGCTTCCCCAATGCATAAGCGGCACATGCCACTTAGTAGTCTTCAGGTGCAAAGATTGATTTCTTAATTTTTTTTCTTGAACAGTTCAGAGCTTGCATAGAAGGTCAAATTATTGAAATAGTAGAGAGCATGATGGCTTTTAACACCAACTATAAGGACACTGGCCTATTTGGTGTATATGCAGTAGCAAAGGTAAGGTGGAATGCTTTATGGAGAGGTAAAATGGGGGTTAGTGCGGCTGAAGGAGGAGAAGAGAATAAGGGAAAGAGAAAGTAGGGCTAGGGTTTTTGGTTCTTTGTTTATGTGGCCAAGATGGACGGCCCAAATTGCATGAGATGTAGGGTTAGGTACAATTCAAGGCGAGAATCGGTCAAGGGACGGGTCAGATACCAAGGCGGATCAGACTAAATAGCAAATCCGATTCGTACCCGATGAGGGTTTGAAATTATATTACCATACCCATCCTATAATTAGGTCAAAGTATAAAAAAATCGCTCTTATAAGATCGGGGCAGGGCAAAAATCTAGTGGGTGTGGATCAAATTTCCATCCCTATATTTGAGAAAAAATGTAGAAAAAGTTTACCTTTAAACCATGCTTTGTCACGTTATCTTTTAACAACAAAATAAGGTGTGGACAAGCATGTGAGGTGTAAAAAATTAGGCGCTTCCACAATTGTAACATAACCAAAAATATAGCGTTGTATAGTGCACAAAGCATGAGGTTAATTCAACTAATTTTATATTAAAAAACTTTTAAACAAATCTTTATCTATGGTGTTTTTAATGTTGTTAGTAAATAAACTCTTAAGCATTCCAAACTTGCATTGGCCATATACCAACATATTTTGACTTTGTTTTAACTTTTATACTCTGAAATACACTCTCTTATATGAAAAGATAAGACTAGATATCTTAAACATAAAATTGCATATAAAATTCAAAAAGATATTAGTCATGTTGTTGTTAAGTTAGTCTCAATCTTAGATTCAAAACCTTAGTATATTTAAAAAATAAGTAGCTTAGTAAGCGTGTTTAGTAAAATTTGTTAAATTTGTCCAACAATTTGTTTACTATGAAGTTTTAAGCTATCCTATTTAGTCATGTTTGTTATGTTTTTAAACATTATATAATTGCCTCATTCGATAACATATTGATCTTACTATTTTATTCGTACTTTTATTAGTTGATTCTATTTGCTTCTAAAAGCACCATCTCATAGTTATTTAATTGGCTATGTTCGTTAATGTTTTTAAAATATATGGTATTAAAAAATATAGATTTCAAAATTTTCTTTATCAAAATTAAACTAACACGCTATAACATTAGAGGCATGCCATTAAAATGTACACAATAATTTGCAACGATACTTACCAAGCACAATAAAAATGTCCATAAAATAAGAAATTGATCTCAACACATTTTTCGCATAGTTTTATGGTGGAGCCTACTTTTTTCTTCTTCATGTACTAAACCAACTTCTAATTTTTGTTCCTCAATATAGTTATGAAATAAGAACTAGCTATATGCACAAGGACATTACATATTGATATTTCACCACAAGATTTAGTTTATTTTGTTAATTGCAAGTTCATCTATTTAAAATTAAAGGTACTATCTTTGACGAAATATAGACCGTGCAATAGGTTTTGTTATGCTATTCAAAACTCTTGGAAGAAATGGCTATTCGTAAGACCGATCAATGCATGGCACTGGTTCTTGGGCTATTATGCGTAAAATTTCAAGACTGAAATCATTCACAAGGACATTACTTATTTATAATTCACCACAAAGTTTAGTTTATTTTGTTAAGAGCAAGTTCACCTATTAAAATATGAACGTGACTATCTTTGATGAAATAACCATGAAAATATAGATTATACAATAGATTTTACTATACTAATCAAAACTTTTGAAATAAATGGCAATTAGTAAGACCGGCCCAAGCATGGCACGGGTTCTCGGGCTAGTATGCATAAATTTTTAAGACAGAATTCATTCACATGGACATTACTTATTGATATTTCACCATAATTTTTAGTTTACTTTGTTAAAAGCAAGTTCACCTATTTAGTAATAAATGTGACTATCTTTGAAATAATCATAAAAATATGTATCCTGCAATAAGTTTTATTATCCTATTAAAAACTTTTGAAATATATGACTAAAAGTAAGACCGGTCCATGCATTACACGTGTTCTTGGGCTACTATCATTCTCGAAGGAGAAATCAAGCCATCACTCACATCAGCCTTAAAGTTTCCCGATCTAAGGTCATTCCAGTGTTTAAAAATCTCAAAGTTCCATAGTTTATTCTTTCTTTAATGTGGTGGATCTTATTCAAACAACTTTTGGTGAGGAGCTTATTTTGTAACATCCCGGAATTTTTTCGGAACGTTAGCACTCACTCAATCAATTACTCAAAGACAATAATACCTCAATATATCGATCGATAAAACTAAGACAATAGTGTCCTCAACCTCAATAAATAATGCAACAAGCTATCAGAGCAACTATCCGTCAATCAAACTATACTCTCAATCAACTGTCATAATTGAAATACCAAATCTAAGTCTAAGAAAAATTAAACAATAACGTTTCACCCATGCAGGGGTCCTTAACGATCAATGCTAAACTAAAATTTAAATTCTTCGGCTCGCTCGGCTCTAATCCTTATTCGGGCAACTTAACGCTACTAATCACCTGCGGAATGGAAGTCAAAGGGGAGTGAGCTTTTGAGAGCCCAGTAAGGTCGATCAAAGATTAAAACAACAAAACGATTCAGACAAGTTTTCATATAGAGTCAAACAAAACTTTTAAGAGTATTTTCAATAAAACACATCATTTCGATATAGATGAACGATTCAAACAATTTTTACATTCAAGTCAAACAATATCTTTTCGAAACACTTTTAAATGAAATCTCAATTGTTTAGATATAAACACATGGACGAGTATTAACTCAATCCCTCAATTAACAGTTATTTAAAACACTTTATGTATAGTAAAACAGGAATATAAAATGTTGAACATGAACAGTACACTATAGCAAAGCCACCCTGGCAGTTAGGGGTGAGCACGGTTCGGTTTGGGGGTCAAACCGCAAACCGAACCAATGAACCTCGGTTCACAAATTCTTAAACCAAACCGAACCAAGACACCTCGGTTTGAACGGTTCGGTTTGAATGGTTCAAACGGTTCAAACTGAACGGTTCGGATCGGTTTGAGCGTAGTTTAAATATTATTATGTTTTCATAAAAAAAATAAAAAAATAACCAATAACAACTTTTCTTAAGATTAATTTATAACTTTTTTCGGCTACCGTATTTTTTGGGTGCTCATGGTTTATGAGAATACTTGCTCTCTTTCCTACATTGTTTAGGCTTTCAACATGATTACTACTGGATTAACATAACACCAATTTCAGAACTTACTTCTTAACAGTTGAGTAGAAAACTAGACCAAGAGGGTGTGCATCACAATGGTAGTAAAAAAATACAGATAATTTCCTAAGTCTTAATATCTAACAAATCTGCACTTCTCTAAAAAAATTATTAGTTGATTTTTCTTTGAGTAGGCATGGCTCGTATTTTATCATTCTTGACTCTACTGTAATACTGGATAT
Source organism: Escallonia rubra (assembly GCA_033065855.1). NCBI lineage: Eukaryota > Viridiplantae > Streptophyta > Magnoliopsida > Escalloniales > Escalloniaceae > Escallonia > Escallonia rubra. Next base: position 683,234 of record JAVXUO010002949.1, read on the forward strand.
AACTAGCCTATTGGCTCTATGTTTACATTACAGGAGCCATAGTGTAAATGATGCAATATATAGTGAGTAATGGCTTTGAAAGGGTAGAATTAAAAGAGAAGGCTAATTTAGGGTGAGCATGTTTTATTCTATCCTGATTATTAGCTAATTAGGGTAAGGTATATATATATATATATATATATATTTTTTATTTTTTTATAATAATGTAACCCTCGGTTCGGTTCGGTTTAGTTCCGGTTTGGAAATCCTAAACCGTGACCGAACCAAACCGGCCTCGGTTTGAAAATTTCAAACCAAACCATTCAAGTTCATCAACGGTTCGGATTCGATCGGTTGGGTTCCAACGGTTTGAAAGGTTCGGATCGGTTTTATCGGTTTGTTGCTCACCCCTACCGGCAGTGCTCGATATGCTTTACATATCCATATGCACACTGACTAGTCCATCTATGTACTAGTATAACCCAACCAACAGACCATCCTTATAACTCCAGCAATACAGATCATCCTTATGACTCCCAAATTACGAACTCATGTCAACATTTAGAAGGAGTAAATACAATTGAAAATGCTTTACGATGAGCAATCAATAAACATATCAAATGAACAATGAATTGCAAGATGAGATGAAGCAGAGATAAGTACAACTCAAAATGTTTTACGATAGTCGAACCAATAAACATATGGAAATGAAGCAGAATTCCAAACGATCGCTATAAGGCTCAATTTAGGATTTCATGGGCAATTTAAAAAAAAAAACATCTTTATATCAATCATAAAAATCAACATTCGATCTAGTTTGTAAAACTGTTGTTATTTGCATTTGAAAATAGAATAATGAAATAGGGTTCGAATATAATTTCTTACCTCGGTCCAAGCTAAGAAATGCTACCAAACCTCGATCGAAATTCTATGAATAAACCTAGATTGACAATCCATATGTTAGAACATAATCCTTGCTACAATACTATAAACCTAATATTAACTACCCAAACGGCGCTGGCTTCTAACCCCAGAATCGCTCAACTCAAAGCGCGCCTCGCATACTGGCCAACCTACCCGAAAATTCCATACACTCCTTAATGCGCAACAATATTCCAAATTTATTATAAATTAAAATAAAAAACTTTTATAGGTTAAAACATCATAAAAAGTCAAAAATATGAATTTTCTGAATTTTTGAATATTTTCGAATTAAAAATAATTTCTGTAAATGCAATAAAATCCATAAATAGCCATAATTACTTCTAACAGAAAATAAAGTCCCAGAAATTTTTTAATAGATTTAAAAAATATATATAAATTATAGAAACTGAAATCTGAATTTAAAAGACACCAAAACTAGTTTTAAAATTTTTGTTTTGCTAAAACTAATGCAATACGGAAACTATAGCAAATTAACTCCAAAAATCATCAAATTCGAACTGAGACTTATTTATACCATAAAAAACATTACCCTAATTTTTCCCTGAACAGTTTCAGGGTTTAAAGGCTCCAAAATAATTTTACAAATCTGAAATCACAGAAAATATTAAAAATTCATACAATTTCTGAAAATTATGAAACTTTGCCACAAATTTCAATATGGCCTAAACTACTATAATATAAATTTTTACGTGTAAATGATCACTATATTATATATAATGTACGTGCCATACCTAACGCTAATCCAATATCCGATCTACACTTCTCTTCTTTTCTTTACTTCTCCGCCTCACATAATCTCAACATACACACACTCAACAGCACTCTCTCTACACGCAGCACCCTCACAGTTTACCAAAACCTCACATCACTTCTTTCTCCATTACACTCACTCACACACATACAATAACCAATATTCTTATGCTCACATCAACACATCCAGCACTTATATTCTCTCTATTTCACCATCATTCAGACAAGTTCAAAAGAGAAGAACATTACCATTTTGCATGCCCACTGCCTCACGGTCTCCCTCTTCTTCTCTTGCATTTCATTCAAATAACACTCAAACAACTCACCTCACCTCACCCTGCACACACAGCACATGCAACCACTCACACCACAATCACACTACATTCACACACTAGACACACACACAGCTACACGCACAAGACACCTACACTCACGGACACACCTACAAACAAAACCATGCTACCCATCACCCTTATCAATATACCCACCAATATATATACACACTCACACAGCAACCCTCAAAACCCACTTCTCACATTCACAAAACATAGAAGCATTCAACATATATATATATAACACCCCACAACAGATGCCAATGCCATCTTGCAAGCACTCCTCACGCACAACAATATTTCTCACAGCACTCACAAAACACACACCTGTTAACAAAAAACACACGCAGGTTCACGCAAACTCACACATGCACTAAACTCACGCATCCTTGCTCTCTTCTCCCCATGACAGCCATGACTGCCATATACATCAACCCTTGACTGCCCAACCCCCTTTTTACTCATCGAAATACGCAAAAACACACACTAAAACACACCCACAACACTGCTCTCAATTTGTTATGGCATAGACCCACGACTCCTTCTCAGATTAATCCCAAACCCATTTACATACCTCACGACAGTGGGCTATCTTCCCACACAGGCTGTCTCTCTCTCTCTCTAAAGGAAACCCCTACGGCAGCCCCTTACAATCCCCTTAAAACTACGTAATTCTGAAAATATGGCTAGGAAACTTATCGGAGAAAACTAGACGATCGCCGAAAATCTGCTTCACTTCCTCGCTCTCTCGGTCGAACTTCAGATAAATGGAAGAGAGCCCTCGGACGGCTGCTCTCTCATAAAAAGGGATATAAATATAAAATCCTAGTCAGGCAATTTACCAAAAAAAACCCCTTGAGCTTCATTAGTCGCTAAAATTTTTACCCGAACCTTAATAATTGTGAAACGGTCCAGAATGAAATTATTTACGATAAATACGTGTTAGGAAAATTTTTAACGCCTGTTACACTATCCCGCTTTATTATTTGTCGCTAAAATTCGCTAAATAAAATATCAATGCTAACTGAAAGAAAATTCGTCGCTAAAGTTTCAAATTAAATCCGAAAAAAGTATTGGGGTGTTACATATTTACACCCTGAACATTATAGTAAACTAGTTTTGATCTCGTGCGTTACACATGTGAGCAATGACTCTCAAAGTACTGATTGAGATATCTCGTACTTGTATGCCTAATAACAATAGTAAAATTAGTAGTGACAAAAAAAATATTAAAACTTAATTTTCACCTTTTTATATAAGTTTTCTTACCAATTTTTGTCGTTAAAAATTAACTCGAGAGAGTAATTGTTAGCTTTTAGCAACAAATAAAGATTGAAAAATAGTATCTAAAATGATAGAAATAGTTTGTCCTCCTAACTAATAACAATAACAATAATGATACTAACAATAATAATCCGTGTGTTGAGTTTTGCAATATAGAAGGCCACAAAAAAAAAGTAAAGTTATATAACAAATGATTGAAAGTGAAATGGGAGAGTATATTATGTATATATAAACTTGTAATGAAATAAAATGAGGGAGATTACGTTAGTTAGAGAGAAAAACTGATAGAGAATATTGGACTTCTCTAAATAATAGAAAAGATTTAAGATTAAAGAGAATATATAAAGAATTAATTTTGACAAAACTTTAGTATTAAAATTATTAAGTGGGACATTTTAACATAGAAGAAAAATCGAGAAATGTAAAATCCATTTAATTGGTTTAATTTTAAATGGCCAAAATGAATTCAAATCAAATTGAATAGGAGGGAGGGAGGGAGGGAGAAAAAAAGAATTCAAATCATTATTATAAATGTGGGTTAATTAAACATGCTTTCAAAAAGTCAAAATAAGAAAGTTCACGTGTCGATGTAAGAAAGTGTCCAAGCAATGCTGACTAGATAACATTCTCTCAGCTTCGATTTATATATATATATATTTGATTAGATGTGCACGTATTGACATTGTAAGAGTCTCTCTGTATCATAAAGTGGATAGATTGAGAGAGAAAACTCTTGTATACTAAATTATTTGATCAAAGGCCCAAATGGGGCATTTATATAGGCCAAGGTATGTGGTACATGTAATACAAACTAATCTAATCAGATCCAATCAAAGGAAATATATCAGCTAATAATCATATCCTAGACAATATATAAAACACTAATATCGTGTGCAAAAAACAATAGTGGTGGTGGTAAAAAGATGGAGTGGTGTAGTAATGGTGATATTGGTGGTCGCTCACATCATGAGCAAAAAACAATAGTGGTGGTGGTAAAAACATGGAGTGGTGTGGTAATGGTGATATTGATGGTCGCTAACCGGTGTTAGCAACGTAAAGTGGTGGTGCTAATGCTAAGGTTATCACCAATGGTAGTGAACATACTTGAAGTTGGTGATAGTACATGAATGGTGTCACGCCCTCTAAATTTGGAAGTCGTGGCTAAAATCAAAACTCTAAATGGAGATAATAAATCGCTACACATCTAGTAACATTAAGTATTAAAGATCATCTAAATCCATTAATACAAAATGTCTCTACAAGACCACAATCTAAGATAGTCGATTCTCTTAAGAGTCTCTTACAAAATAAAGTATTAAATAGTAGCTAAAATAACTTAAAGAAATCTAATTCAAATCAAATTACACAAATTTGCGTAAAATTTTCAAATTAAAGATATGTAATTTAATTAACTAAGATAAAAATTTTAAAAATCCAAAGCTGCTAGAGCTTTTAGTCACCTCTTTCACCTATGGTATGTGACAAGGTAAAAGAGTAGAGTGACCTCGAATAGCTCAGTAAGGTACCAAAATGCCAAAGACACCAAAGTAAAGTTGAATGAAAGGAATAGCAATAACCAATAATTTGAAATGAACAAATTATGCTTCTTATGGGTAGCATGCATAATTTGAAATGAACAAATTATGCTTCTTATGGATAGTTTGTTTATAGGCGTCCATTGATCACCAGCATAGAAACAAACATGTGTACAAAGGGGATCCACTCAAATTTGAGAGTTGTTCAAACATAGTCAGTATTAGTCTTGTCTAACTCAAAGCCGATGTTCAAGAATTTGATTGAATTGATAATAGACGGTGTAACAATTATACTATGTAAACATATAGCATCAATGGGGCAAAAAGTAAGGATCAAAACCTTTATGAAAGGTTAAGCTCACAAAAAGCAAAAGAGAATGAAGCATACAAGTTGACCCAATTCCTTCAAATAGAATTTCAACCACAAAGTAAATGGATTTCAAGAAAAATCAAAACATGATAGTCAATGGGACGTTTTCATCTTGTTAAAGACCATAGAAAACCGATTGGTAACGAGTATTTTTCAAAAGTCGAAGTGACGTAATATGTAGCCCAAATATACAATATTAAAGCACTGACCAAATTATTTGAAGACACAAAAATATTTTGAAAGACACAAAACTGAAAATTTGTAGAAGATTCCACAAGGTTTTTAGAATGTACAAGATCATGTGAAACATTTGAGAAACTACTGATCTAAAGCAAATCGAAACGGATTGATCGACAATGCCAGAAAATAGAATATCTCTGCCCAAGCTAGCTAGTTTTGTGCAGTTACTGTTTCGAATGAGAAAGATGAAGAATTTTATAGAACAAAAAACTATAAAGTTAAATAAGACTTTCTAAGGTTTCCATAAAGATAAGAATCTTTAAAACCGATGAGTAAGAAGATTTAATAACAAATCGAAGCGGCTACCAGAAACAACATATTTTTTGGTAGACTAGTTTTGAACAATGACTGCTTTGAAGCAGAGACATGAAGAATCCTAGATAACTTGTTGAGGGCTTCAGAAAGATAAGAATCACTAAAAATGAATGAATAATGAAGATTATGTAGAAAATCAAAGTGGTAGACATTAACTATAGAGTCATTTTTTGACATGATAAACTAGATTGAGAAAAAATTACAAATTCGAGCATTTTCATAAATTGCAAGAACACATAAAGCATATGCATAGCGAATGAAGCATCGTCAACCTAATAGATTCCCTTACTACCGGAAAAAGTACAAATTGTTACCTTATTCGAGCAATGTGTGTAACAAATGTAAAATTTGTACTAATCCTCAAATTAACTCACACAAGACCTAAACTAAAGTCAAAAGGATTAATAATCCAATCTCAAGATTGTTTCTTGGGTCTATACCAACCATCAAAATTTTGACATCTACACAATAACTCAACTTAGGAGGCTCAAAATTACATACTGAACAAAAGATCAAACACGAATCCAGCACAACCCATCCAAAAGTTTTGCTCTCAAGCATGTTTCCGGAGATGGAATAGCAGCTGCATAATGAACAAAGAGCAGCTGCCCCATTCTTCTAAGCGCGTGAGTCTGATACTGCAAAGGTACCATAAACCCACTAACTTTGAGATCTTATTTAAAAGGTCACCAAAAGCTTCAAATTTTATAGAAGGAAATAAATTCTATTTACTAACTAAAAAAGTTACAATGGAAGAAAAGAAAAATGGGATATCACGAATAATTGACCAATGCGTAAGAAAATCATACTTTTTTCATAAAAAATATTCAAGTAATAAAAATCCCACGTTTTGAATATCTTTACATTTACTAAACTTTAAAGATACCCCGTAAAAGTAGAAATTTTTTTACAAACCTCAATATAAACTTACTACTTAGACTTAGAGCGGATTTGGGCCAGAATCTAAAAAAAGATTTGATATTAAAACGGAAACAATTTTCAAAAATAACTTAATCAAAACAACGCAGGAGCAATAATTGTTTAGCAAAATTTTTTGGTGAAAGTTCTAAGAAGTGTTTTTAAGTAAAAACTGCTGAATACACTTATAATGCAAGAAAATGACCAACAAAGGCCATCAAAGACATAAGCTCTGTTGTTGTTTAGCACATGCAAGATTCTCTATATTTTACAAGCAAACTTTATATTGTGGTTAATTCTCTTGTCCTTTTTGTATGATCATATTCCCTAAGAATGTTTAGAAAGATGACCAATGGAAAATTTTAATTCGGCAACAATTAAGGTTGAAAAAAGTGTAAATAACCAAAATACAAACGTTTATGAATAGCTCTTCTACGCCTCCATTTTTTCTGGATGCATGCACTAAAACTAGTGAGCCTTAAAGTGAGTTATCTTAAAATGACACTAAATGCCTCTTGTGAATATTGTGGGGGTAATCTAATACTTTTCTTGATTAAACATGTTTCTCCCATAGTGTTTAAAACCAGAAACAAAAAAACACTATTTTCATTTTTGTTTTGAAACACTTCCGTTTTTTTGGCAAACACTAAACAGACTTGTTTTGAACTGTTTAAATAGGTTTGACCACTCTAAAATCAATCCCAAGTACCATCTTACTGTATATCAAACGTTGATTACCATTACTTTGCTTCTTCTCATTATTTTATCATGGAATCTAAAATGGTGTTCGCGTATTTTCTTTTCTTTCGGGTATTGTAGACAATCAATGATGTTTTACTAGGAGTTACACAAGCTGGCCTCTCTCGTTACCTAAATAGGAGATTTGGTGCGTTTTCTTCACCTATCTCTCAGTATATCTACTTTGTGTTTTTACCTGTTATTGTTTCAAGAAGTAAAATACTTGTGTACGCAATCAGTATATAAGTATTATCTCATTAATTAATTGTGAGCTACACCTGTGATGCTTATGAGCTACGTGTCACGGACTAATTGAGAAGGAGACCATTATGGACGTTATGCCATGCGGGCACTTTCTAGGCGCTTATTGGACGCCTACTTGGCAATAGAGGGCAAGGTCTCCGGAATGTTCTGCACATCTCTACACTCTTATGTCTTGTAAATATGAGGATATTCTAGAGTAAGGGTGGATAACTTTAGAATGGTAGAAGAGTATTATAGGAGGAGTCCAGAATAGTAGAGAGGGTTGTAGATATTGTAGAGAGTTCTATAGGGTGAATGAGAACCGTAGGATGCAATGTATCTCCACCGTCCGTTGAAGAGGTGGACTAGTATAAATAGCCAAGGCCCCACTTGGCAAGGCATAACGGGATAGATCCAAGAGTGATTTAGAGATCGAGTGATCTAGAGAGAGAGATCCAATAGTGATCCAAGTATCCTTGTACTAAGCTTTCTCCAAGTAATATAGTGGGATTCATTCCCCAAACTCTTGTTTATTCTTGTTCATTTGCTTCTAACATCGCCCAGCTCAAGGGTAGGCTGACTTAGCGTGCAAACTGAGTCTTGATCTAGCTAAGTGTCGCATGGTCGACTTAGGGAAGTCTTTAGTACCGTGGCAGGTGGTATCAGAGCTTGGTTGCGAGGGTTCATACAAAGAAAAGAGTTGTGATGGTAGGCAAGGACACTAGTTTTGGGACATAGGGTATGTCTGAAGAGATGGTTCTGGAGCGTGGGCGAGATCCACTACCACCACCTGATAGGAAGAAGGGTGGTCAAGGCCGAAGTAAATCGAGGGATGCTATTGCTTCTTTAGATGGCTGAACGGGTCACTTGGAAATTGCAACAGGCAATGTCAAGGATCGCATAGGAATGGTCGAGAAAAATCTACAGTCGTTAGAGCAACACGTCTTAGAGGAGCTCGCGTCACTCAAGAGGGTGGTGGGTGCCCAAGACGAGCTGCGTGCAAGGTTTTTGGAGTTTTTCGCTAATCTACAAGAACAACTCGATGGGGGTGAAGGTTGGCGTAAAGGTGATAAGGCAAAATGCGACGATGTGCAAGAGGGCCATCTTGGGTGGTACGGTTTCCACTCTTAGTCCAAGGGCAGAGACACCAAACCTGAAGGAGTTCGGAGGCAAGCGGGATGCTGAGGAGCTCGACAATTCTTATGGCACATGGAACGATACTATGAGGGTGCTAACATCGAGGACGAAGTGATGAAGGTAAGAACTGCCAATCTCTATCTCACCGACACGACTACTCTATGGTGGAGTAAAAAACATTGTGATATTGAAAAAAGGGTTATATACCATAGATATTTAGGAAGTGTTTAAAAAGGGAGAGTGAGAAGCAGTTCTATCCGAAGAATGTAGTCTACAAAGTTAGGAAAAAGATGAAGGAGTTGAGGCATAAGAGTAACATAAGCGAATATGTGAAGAAATTTATGACCCTTATGCTTCACATTTCGAATATGACGGAGGAAGAACTCCTCTTCAACTTCATTGACAGCCTCCACAGTTGGGCCAATAAGGAACTTCAATGTAGGGGCGTGAAGGATGTTGATGAATCCATAACGGTGGCGGAGTCATTAACGAAGTACGGTAGAAGTGGAGACTCTCCAAAGTCAAAGGGGGTAGAAGTAGCTTCAGAAGGCAACCACGCCAATGGTGGGGGAGGAAGTCCTAAGGCGTGGCATAAAGGGGGCAACCATGCCACCACGAGCAAGTCTGAAGGCCATGGCAAGCTATAAGAGAGTCGAGCTAAGAACAAGCCTAAAGGCGGGTGCTTCTTTTGCGGGGGGGGGGGGGGGGGGCACTGGGTAAAGGATTACTGAAGACAAGGCAAGCTCAATGCCTTGGTGGAGGAGAAGAAAAAGGCCGAATGCGAAGCAGTGCGCATAGGCTCACTCCAAGTGTTGAATGTGCTCCAAACGAAGAATGTGCTGCAAGTCCCCACGGGTGAGCGATAAACTTCGACGAGCAATGGGTTACTCTATGTGGAGGCGAAGTTGAATGGGAAGCCCACACAAGTGTTGGTGGATACGGAGGCGACTTACAACTTCATCACGATGGAAGAGGCTGAGAGGTTGGGTCTCAAAGTTATTGGTGACGGAGGATGGCTAAAGACCGTCAACACCGAAACAAAGCCCCTTCAAGGCACAGTTCGACGGGTGGAAATATGCCTTGGTGCGTGGAGGGGTTTGGTGTAATTCTCAATGGTTACGATGGATGACTTCAAGGTCGTGTTAGGCCTTAATTTTCTAAGGCAAGTGAATGCCTTAGTGTTGCCCTACAGTAGTCCGATGCACATTATGGAGAAAGGCACGGCTTGTGTGGTGCCTATGTTCGGGGGAACCTTTAGCAACATGACTTCTTCATCTATGCGGCTACTGGGTATGCGGCTAGTGGAAGGAGTGAAAGAGGAGAAAGCCAAGAAGGGTGAGAGCACTTACTTGGCGAGTCTCAAGATTGAAGACAACATCGTGCCATCGATCAAACAACCGCTAAATGTTATGGTGGGCATCCATACGGTGAACAAAGACATTATGCCGCGTGAGCAACCATCGAGAGGAGTGAACGACGTCCTCAAGGGGACGAAGGATGCTATGCCGCGTGAGGTACCAAGGGAGTTAGAGGACGTTCTTGAGGAGAACAAGAATGTAATGCCACACGAGTTCGTGAATCGGCGACCACCTATGAGGAAGGTGGATGATCAACGCAAGCTTGACCGGGGGGCCAAGCTACAATTTGTGGCACCATGTGGGATGGCCCCACCAAAAGTGGATTAACAAAGCAAGTTCGACTGGGAGGCCAAGCTAACATCTGTGGCACCATGTGGGGTGGCGCCACAAAGGTTAGAGGAAATGGTAGCTGTGTCTAAGTCTAAAGAGAGACACACGGTGCAAGAGAAGAGGCACGAGAAGACTTGTCCTGTGGGCAAACAAGACAAGCATGCAAAATGGCAGCTGAGAGGGTACAACCTTGGGGAGTTAGTGTTGGTCAAAACCCTAAGGAAGGAGCACGAAAAGGGCGTGCTAAGGTACGAACGACCCTTTCCTGTTGTGGCTAAGGTTGGGAAGGCATCATACCGATTGGAGTTGCCGCCAAAGTCAAACATTCATCCAATCTTCCACATGAGCTCACTCTAAGTCCTCATCATGTGGGTGTAAAAGACAACAACCGTGAGAAGAGTCGTAGGACACCGATAGCAGAGGTGAAATCCTATGAGAAGGGAGCCGAGTACGTGCTTAGCGGTGAAACTTGAGTGAAGGCAAGGAGTTGCACAAACAAGGCGTTGCTTGGTCAAGTAGGAAGAATTACCGAAGACGGGAGCGACTTGGGAGCCAGCGAAAGACCTTTGGTAGTTCAGCATCATTGAGGATAAACATCGTAATAAGGTTGCGATGAGGGCGTCATGAGATTATATAGGGGAGAATGTCAGGACTAATTAAGAAGGAGACCATTTTGGAGGTTACGCCATGCGGGCGCTTGCTAGGCGCTTACGCAACGCTTATTGGACGCCTACTTGACGATAGGAGGGGCAAGGTCTCCGGAATGTTCCGCACATCTCTAAACTTTTTTGTCTTGTAAATATGAGGATATTATAGAGTAGAGGTGGATACCTCTAGAATGGTGGAAGAGTATTCTATGAGGAGTCTAGAATAGTAGAAAGGCTTGTAAATATTGTAGAGAGTTCTAGAGGGTGAATGAGAACCAAAGGGTGGAATGTATCTCCAACATTCGTTGATGAGGTGGACTAGTATAAATAGTCAAGGCCTCACTTGGCCAAGGCATGAAGGTATATATCCAAGAGTGATCTAGAGATCGAGTGATCTAGAGGGAGAGATCCAATAGTGATCCAAGTATCGTTTTACTAAGCTTTCTCCAAGTAATATAGTGGGATTCATTCCCCAAACTCTTATGTCTTCTTGTTCATTTGCTTCTAACATTGCCTAGCTTAAGGGCTAGGCTAACTTAAACGTGCAAGCGGGGGCTTGATTTAGCTAAGTGCCACAAAGTCGACATAGGGAAGTCTTTAGTGCCGTGACATATGGCTGTGATGTGTTATGACTGTCCACATTTACTATTGACTTAAGACCCCTTTAAAGCTTGTGAAGAGTTTCGTAAGACCAAGTATGACTAAGGAATTTAAGAAAAATTCACGTTGATGCACTTTAGTGAATATATTAGCTGCTTAATCAACTGATGAAACGAGTTAAAGATGATTCTTGACTTTAAAAGTCGTGGTTATGAACTAAATCATATGTGGAAGCGTACACGTTGAAAATTTTCGCACGACGAGTCGAGGGTTGATCTTGTTGTTTCATGCGAGTTTCGTCCCTCGAGGTAGAATCAGCTATGTACTCGAGCCAATCCATGTTCCACCACACAAGAGTCTCTCCTCTCCAACTAGTGAAAAAACATGTACATTTTTCTCTTAAATTTTATTTTCTTCTACTTCTTCTTATGCGAAGAGAGCCGAACCTTTTTGTCTATTATGTTATGTCCCATGGGTTACTTCCCTTTATGAGAGTTTTAACGTGATCTCTTTATTTTGAGGGTTACAACCTAGGGACTTCCAATATAAGGGTTAGGAAAGACCAAAGTGTCTCGACATGGGCATACATGTTCCGACTCAAACCGCATCAACCAAATCACCAACTTCTTCCCCTCGCACGTGGCGGGGATGACATTACTATACATACATACTTTGTGCGCTCTTGCACTATTGGGAATACTCGTAAAAACTAACAGACGGTCAACCGTTGAGTGTACATGTGATTTGGGAGCTCCATAGATGCTAGAAAGTTTTTAAGGTTCGCAAAGAGACATCATCCCAAAAGTGGAATGACTCATAATGCCCTAGACTCATTTAATCAAACGAGGTTAAATTTTCACTAATCCCTCAAAAAGCAAAATATAACTTCCATGGCATACTACAATATACTCATGATTATGTTCATCGCTGAAGAACGAACATAACCTGTCAAAAATGAGTCATATTACGAGGATGTGATCCAAAATGTTCTTCCCTTTCCTCTCGTATCATTCAGTTTTGGATCAGTTGCCAACCCAACAATGCCCCTTTAGTATTGATTTTTTCATGGCTATAGGTGGCATGTCAAAATATAGCTAACATCAACCCTTCACATCATGATACAGTCAAAAAGTTACATAGTGCACAGAAAACCTTGGACAATTCATATGTCCAGTAGAACTAACATGGTAAGGAAATAGGGACCCATTCACTCACCTTAAAAAAAGTAAAATAAATGATCGCTCTACACATGTGCTATGAAACACATGCTACGACAGAAACACTCACCCTTAATAAGCGTATGTCATTTCTTTATTAATCTGTTGTACAGATTTCAGTCTAGCCACTCCTCGAGTGCCTAACGTGAGCCTTATATAAGCTCGCTCGCCAGGAGCCAAATCTAGGTCTCACATCCGGCTTCTTTACTTGCTAATATGGTTGATGGGGCATCCATACACGGTCTACTCATAAGACCTCATCTTGGCTCTAGGCAATGCAGGAAAAAAGTCTCATCTTTTGCTCGCTGTTCAAAACGCGCTCAAAGGTGATTGCTTGTGTGAGTAAGCCAATCAAGCTGTTGACATACATTTCATATATTATAAACACGAGCTAATTAAACATAGCATTTACGCCACAATAAAAGAAAACACGTAGCAAGTGCATAAAAAAATAGGTATTCCAAGTACAATGGTTGTAAACAAAGAAGAAAATTCTACGAAGTCCTATAGCCCAACAAAAAGAAACAACGAATCTCTAGGGATAGGTTTAGTTAGGAGGCCTGAAATCATTCGGCTTGTAGAAATGTGCTCTAGCATCGTTTCCATTTGTGCCACGGCCTCTGAAATGAAGCCATACTTGGTATCAATTTGTTTGGTTCTACCTTCCATGGTGGAAAGTGCTATGCAAGTTATTTTCTTGCTACTCTAAGATATGGTGCCAGGATTTAGCAAGAACACATACCTTAATGTTGATTTACATTCATCAAGGTCACCGCACCAACAAGCATCACTAAAACCTTTAAGGTGTAAATCCAAAACTTAAAGGCATAACACATAATCTAGGTCCCAGTAAGGTAGCACAATATCCTTTTGACTGCCTGCCAGTAGGCAATACCAGAGTTCTATTGATATTGGCAAAGTAGCCTAACATCATAGCAGATATTAGGTCGAGTACACATCACAACGTACATAAGGCCACCAACAACACTGCTACAAGGTACGTGCATCATCTTCTCTTTTTCCTTAGGAGTCTTAGCGCAGTCATTTAGGCTTAAGTCACCTTTAGCAACATGGGTGTCCATGGGTCTCGATTTGTGCATCTGGAACCGGTCAAGTACCTTCTTTAGGTAAGCCTTTTGGGACAAACCAAGAAGCCTCTTAGAAGGATTCATAAAGATCTTAACTCTGAGCACGTGATCAGCTTCACCCATATCTTTCATCGCAAAATTTGAGGACAAGCTATTAACTCCTTATCATTTATGTCTAACAAAATGTCATCAACATACAATGAGAGGATAACAAAGCTTTCCTTGGAGTGATTAACATACACACAATGACTTCTTCGACCATCATAAACCCATCATTATGAGATCTAAGATACCTATAGCGGAACTGCCTTGAAAATTTTCCTTATGCCTGGATATGTCTAAAAATTATGAGTTGCCATCCTATTTTATTTAACAGAAAGGAAAATAAGAAAAACTCTAGAAGCATCCAAAGTCTACTATCAAAAACCGAAAAATGGGTTTCGATACTAAGTTATACGATATGAAGGTGTTAGGCACCTGTCAGACCGTTTCACTCTCTACTTCATTTCTATTGATTTTTGGCCAGAAACACATAAATATGCAATAGAAAAAGCCCTAGTTCTAATATATATTATTGGGTTGAATTTGACACCAAGGGTCAAATGGCCTACTCATCTGGACAAACCAGAATCATTACCATCGTAGTTCGGCCGAACCTTTGGGTGGGGACCTAGATTTCAGTTTTAAGCTTGAACTAAGAAATTAAATAAATGACTCTTTTTGAATAGTTTTGTATTTGAAATGTAATCGCGAGGAGGGGAAACACTCTAGACTATTAAAAGAAAAAATATTTCGAGAATGTGCTTGCCTGGAAGACTCGGGAACACTTTGTGAGGAATCCACGATGCAAGTTACCTCTAAACATATAGAAATGACTATGAAGTGCTAAATTTCCTTTATAGATAATCTACCACTTCTATGAATAAAATGGTATAAAAGCTCTAGAGAGAAAAAGCTGGTCCCCCGAACATGTAGCCCAAATAACTTTTTATGAGGTCTAGGGTGCCAGAAATGATAAAGGTGACCATCTCAATCTGTTTTCTGGAGATAAAACAAAATATTTGATAGAAATCACAAACTGGGAAAAGTCAACTAACCGCTCGATTCATCACATAATGTTTTAGTATTTTTCTCTAATCTTGGGACATTATCTGTCCCTAATTTAGTAAATATCGTTGATTTAATCAGATGGGATGTTCCTGATTTGGGAATTATTTCCATATTTCATATAAATCAAGGATTAATCACATGTGCTTCAAAGATAAATCACAAATAATAATCTCAAATCTCTTAAGTAAATCACAATCTTGATATGGGACTGGACTGACTAACTCCAAACACTGGATTAGACTGGACTGGACAATTGGACTGGCTATTGAATTGGATGGACTAGACAACTGCACCAGAATACTGGATTGGACTAGATTAAATTAGTTAAGTTTAATATTATTATTTGGCCTACACCTATATACCTTAATTATTAATAAAGTGCATTAACCATTTAATAAATAAAAAGACTATAAATAAATAAAAATACCAATGCCTGGATGATTGCCCTAAGCCATAAATAGATCTAATGAACTTACAAACTTTACGCTCTTGACCTTCTACGACAAAGCCAATGAGTTGATCCATATAGATCTCCTCACTCAGCTCTCCAACGAGAAAAATTGTTCTAATGTCCATTTGGTAAAGCTATAAATCAAAGTGTGCGACAAAGGCCACAATGAGATGAATGGAAACAAGCCTTACCACATGTGAGAATGTTTCCTCGTAATTTTTTTACTCTTGTCCCCTTTACTACAAGATAAGCCTAGTACCTTTCAATAGAACCATCTGCCTTCTGTTTGACCTTTATAACCCATTTGTTCCCAATAGACTTATGGCTAGAGGAAAGGTCAACCAAGTCCCAGACGTGATTGGTCTTCATAGATTCCACTTCTTCTAACATTGCATTCATCCACTCTTTACTAATAGATGATGATAGTGCTTGATGATAAGTTTTTGGCTCATCACCATCATGCACGACAGCCATGTAAGTTTCCCCACCTTTGATATCGAAACGACGATGGGGAATCTTTCCAGGTTTGCTTGTGTGTGGTTGAGTATCATGTGAACTTTCTATAGGAGGTGATCTACAAGTCACTCCCTCTATCCCTTGAGAAATTAGCCGCTCACTCTAAGCTGATTGAACTGAGATGCCTACATCAGGATCCTACAATTTATAAAGCTCAACCTCTTTGCTCACCTCACCCGTGTTAGGGAAATCCTCCTCAAGGAAATCCACATCATGTGGCTTACTTCAGCTATGCCTTCGTCCGACGGCTCGCCAATGAACACATATTCCTTATGAAGATACTATTCTTTCCTCTATGGCCTAACTTCCCATGTTGGTTGGAAGTATTGTGTACATAAGCTGTTGATCCCTAACTTCCCATGTACATAAGCTGCCGATCCCAAAGGTCTTAAAAGTCTGAGATCAGGCTTTTTTCGGTCCATAACTTATAAGGAGAGGAGGGTACTGATTTTATGGTACACGGTTAAGGATGTAAGCTAAAGTCATTAATGCATCCTCCCAAAAGGAGATATACAAATTAGCTTGAGCCACATCAACCTAACCATGTCAAGAAGGTCCAAATTCTTCTCTCTGCTACACCATTTTGTTGTAACATTCCAAGAAGCGTTTATTATTTGATAATTCCTTTATCTTCACATAGATCTTTAAATTCATATGATAGATACTCGTGTCCTGGGTCCATCCTTAAGGCCTTTATCCTCTTGTCTACTTGTTTCTCAACGTCTTTCATATATCACCTAAAGCAATCTAATGCTTCTGACTTCTGGGAGATTAAGTAGACATGACAGAAATGCATGTAGTTACATATGAAAGTGATGAACTATGAACTATCATGCTCTCACATTCATTTGACCACACATATCAGAGTGAATTAATTATGATGGAACGTCTGCCGCAGCTACTTTTTCTAATGGTATTCGAGTTGTTTTTCCAGCTAGGAAACATTCACATGTGGGTAGGTTGACTTTAGCAAGTTAGCACAAAAAAAATTCTCTAGCTAACCTAGCCATTTATCCCGTCCAATATGGCCTAATCTAGTAGCAAAATCATCGTGACCATTTTCAACAGAAGCTAGCAAGGAAAATGAACTATCATAACAAGGATTGTTAACGATGTCCAAAGTCATAAAACCATCTGACAAATAACCAAATCCATGGAAATTAGTCTTGTGGAATATGTCCACCTTATTACCCTTAAACTGATAAGAGAAACCTAACTTAAGCAAAGAAAGGGTTGGGAGATCATTCCGCAGAATCCCTAGAGCATAAAGTACATCGTGGAGACATAATGCTCGACCTCTTCGCATTTCCAGTTTGTAAGCGCCAAGGACTATACCTCTACACTGGACTGGTTGCCTTGTATACTCTTTCACTCCCTCTAGGAACGTGATGATAGTCCAAGAACCCAATCTGACCCTTAGATATGGTCTGTTGCTCCAGAGTCTACAATCCAAACAGGGTGAGATTCAGTAGCAAGTACGCACAACGTAACAAAGCAATCTGAAAAGGGATTTAGGAGTACCTTCTTCACTACAGTGCACTCACGAGCAAAGTGTCCATTCTTGTCAAAGTTTTAACAAGTCATCTTTCATCTTTTTTCTCTCTTGTCTTTGTTTGTCCCACCCTTCTTTTGTGCAGGTCCAGCACCACCTTGGTTCACATTCCCCACCTTCCCTCTTTCGTTTGGACCCAGATGTCCTTTAGGAAAAAGACTCAGTACCATATGCTCAGAGGACTTTGCTGTCCCTAGGGCTCATCCTCAAGCTCTAAGTGCCGCTTAATGTCCATAAAATTCTTGATGTTAGCATTACGAGTCAGATTTACTACATATGCTCCCATTACTTAGGAATGGAGCAAATCACTTAATGGACTTATTGCTCTTCGTTAAGATTATTACCTACATCCCTCAACTAACGAATCATGTTTAACTATGCCCTAAGGTGGTGTTCCATAGTGTGATTAGCATGTTTTGAGTTACCACAAAACTTGGCATTGAGGGCATCCCGCAGCTGTTTTAATCTAGAGTATTGCTCGAATTGGCAGAGAAGATCATTTTGCACGCTGCTCAGTAGCGTATAATACGAGCAACACTGTCCTTTTTCTACCACTTCTGATAAGCTTCCTGATCTTTCTCAAATTGAATAGTACCTTGAGCGGGCCTAACCATGACTGTAGTCAAGGTCTCCCAAACCTCTTGCTTGCCAAGCACGTATTGCACTTTGTAGTCCCAAATATCATAATTGTCGCCATTTATTTTTTTGTGCATGTTCAAGTTAGCAACAATTTTCTTGGGGGCGAGAATTAACTACATTACAAGAGATTGGCGCAATAAGAATATCTTTAATTAGCATACATTAAAAGAGATTTGCACAATATGAATATCATTAATTAGCAATGTGTATTCTAACTTGTTGCAACTTCATAATAGAATAATGGTAACTAATTACATGTGCATAAATGGAAACATCGCTACGCGCAGAATCACATCACGCCACAAAATGCATTTTTATTCAACTATGTGCACGAAGCATAACCCCATCCAACATAGATGCTCGTATCTACCTTGTAAACCCTATTGAGTTTCAAAGCACATGAGACGCAAAACTATTTTATTTGATTAAAAATGCAAAAACACATCCCCTTACAAGGCTTCATCAACTAGTACATCAATTATTACATATTTGCTACATTTGACTCAAAAAAAAAACTTTTGCCTCGGTCTCTATCTATTTGAGAGCCCATATAACCATATGCAATTGAAAGTCAATCATTCAACCACCAACCATAAAACATACATGCATGGCCTTTTATAGAAGGTGGCCCTACACTCTTCTTCTAAGGAGACGGGCAATAGTCCAAAAGAGCCTAGGGTTATAGATATGGGCGCTAGGTGCACCACGTATAAAATGTATATGACTCCCACTCAACTGAACAATTATACTAGGCATCATATCATTTTATCGATTCACAGTAATTCAAACGGAAAAAGCATGCACGCTAACATACGTAGAATGATAATTATTTTAGTCCACAAAAAATATGAATTAAGCATGTCAAGTATATCTAAGAAATGCCAAAAAAAAATATTGCGAAAAATTACTATGATGCATGAAAAATAAATTTTCTAGCATTTTCAATTTTGTCTAGTTATCATAGATATATTTAAAATAAAAACAGATGGGTAAAACATTCAACAAACTTATGATAAAATAAACCAAAAAATGCACGAGACCATACGTACTACGCATGTCAAAGGGAGGCCACCAACGTGGGCCCACTCGCCCTCACGTGCTGCCTTCTTTCCTTTTTGATTTTGGCTAAAAAAAACAGCAGCTTCACTCGCCCGTGATCGCGCGTGATGTACATGCACTGCCTTAGGGCAGTCTCTGGTTGCGTGGGTTGCACAGTTCCCATTATTTTTCAATTTGAAACCATTGATAAGCTTAATTCGATTTTCAGTTTGTAATAAGGCACTCTGTGGCTCAACACTGAAAGGAGCGAGAGTGGGAAGAACTATTTTATATATAAAAAAAAGGTTATTTCAAAACAAAATTTTAGATTCGACCTAAGAATCGTAGATTTTCAAAAGTCCATAACTCACACAATTCAAAATCAATTTCGATGTGTCTTATACGGTCGGAAGCTATTTTAGTTTAGATTCTAGTGGCATCAACCAAAAAAATATAAATCAGATTGAGCTAAAACATATTCAAGCCAACTAATTCAAGTTTATATCTAGGGTTTTCGGTATCTCCCTAATTTTGAATTTTTTGGTTGATGCTCAAAATTTGCAGATACCATGCAAGAACCATATAAAATAATATATATATATATATATATATATATCAACATGGATCTATATAGGCCACTTACATATAATCTAGCTATCAAACATATAAAGCCTAAAACACATACTTTCTAATCACAGAAACAATGATAATTCTCTAATACCAATGTAAAAACAAAGCCAATGGATTCATATGCGAAAGCGAACCCGTTGAAATTTGTTACACAAGGAGTCCAAGATTGACCTTATTGTTTCACATGAGTTTCTTCGCCGGCGGTAGAATCAGCTACGTACTCGAGCCAATCCGTGTTCCATCGTACAAGAGTCTCTCATTCTCCAACTAGTGCAAAAGCATGTATATGTTTTTCGTTTTCTTTTTTTTTCTACTTCTTCTTCTACAGAGAGAGCGAAACCTTTTTTTTCCTCTTTTTTATTAAGTCCCATGGGTTAGTTCCCTCTATGAGAGTTTTAATGTGCTCTCTTAATTTTGGGATTTACAACCCACCCATGGACTTCCAAAATAGGGGTTAGGAAATATCGAAGGGTCTCGGGTCAGGCTCGACATGAGCGTACGGGTTCTGACCAAATCACATCTAACCCGAATTACCAACAATGTGTACGAAGTTGCAATCAACTTTACTATTTGTATGTGCTCGTGGAACACATCTTTGCAAACGGTTCGAGTTGTATCTGAAATGATTAACCAAGAATTCCACTTTTGTGACATTTACCCATTAATTGTAAAAGTCACAGAGCCAGATCAACTCAGAAGTGCTATCTACAACTTGATATCTAGTTTCTCAATTCCAACGAGAAACCACACAATTTTTCTAATACGTTGGGATATAAATCCTAGGTAAGAGACTATAACATGTGTAATAACGTCTTGCCAAAAGATCGACTGATGAAACTGTATATCTTGGAGTTTACACGATTTGAGTATCCAAGTGCAGCGCATGATAACATTGTTAGGTCCATTCTCTAAAAGCTTAAGCTTTTAGAGCATATGGTAACTTAACATGGTATCAGAGCTCTGGTTTGGCATGGTCTTGCGTTCGATTCTTCCCGCTTGTGTATATGGTCCCCCTTTATTATAGTGCAATTTGCACTCAGTTTATTTGTGAATGTGCACCTTGATTTGTCTCTCCACGTGCAACCGAGGGCTTACACGTGAAGAAAAATGTTAAGCATGATAACATTGTTACACCCATTCTCTAAAAGCTCAAGCTCTTAGAGCATATGGTAACTTAACAAGTAACATCGCTCTAGTGATGCTGATACAATCAACATATAGCAAAAGAAAAGTAATGCTGACATACAATGTAATAATGGTGAGAAAAGAACCATACATGGACTGAAGACAAACTAAATTTCTCAATTGAAGAACTAAATGTGCAAATCGTGCTTGTTTGGGACCATAGAGCTTGTCACGAATGGCAGACTTTATTGGCAATTGCATATGACATTCTTAACTTTGCAGTAATCTCCGTTGAGGATTGTTAACACATGTTCAACGTCAATGTCTTAGAGATGCCTTTTTGAGTACGTGATATTGCATAAAGTAGCCTAACAAAAGTTGAGATGCCAACGTAAGAAAATATCTCCTCAAAATAGGTACCAAAGTACTGAGTAAATATCCTGGCAAAAAGGTAGGATTTAAAGTGAGTTGATTGACCAATTTGATCAAATTGCACTGTTATAGATTCATTGCAACCTACATTTGACTTTTTCAAAAGGCAAGTCAACCATTTATGAGTTTTAGTTAGGTCATTTGAGCTCTTGTACAACTTTCAGCCATAGAGGATTAGAGTTAATTAACTTCATCAAAGGTGCTAGATTCATGTAAAGTAGCTAGGGCATGGTAACAATGGTCCTCACAGGAATAATAGCAGCTTTCCTTGTTGCCGAGTTATATTATCAAAGTGACATAGACTCAAAATGGTACAAGTGTTTCGCCAAACTGGTCAAAAGGTTCAGGATAGTAGTATTAGGGTTGGGTGAGGAGCTTGGAGTCTTTGCCTCCATATCATTAATGTCAGAGAAGTATGAAACTTAATAGAACGATGAACATTTACATTTCCTATGGCTTGACATGAGGAGAGCCTAGTAATGTTTGGCAAGATGCTTGTAGCATTTAGAACCTTTGCATCCCATATTAACGTCGCAAACAAAACAGACGATGCTTAAACATTGATAAAAGGAGCAAGGATTTTCTGTTTTTAGCATGGGCTGAAGTTAAAAATAGTTTCAACCAACAATGATTCACGAAAACAGATATTGGAGAGTTGAAACAACATCCATATTTCCAAAGTGTTTCTACATCAAAAGTGTGACATGTACTTTTGTGGCATGACCATTAGTTCTGGGAGGTACATGTGTCTGATCTATGAGGAAGACTGTAAAGGAACTTTAAAAGTGTGTCTACCAAAGCATTAACATAATGTTAAGATGTAATGGTACCATAAAATTGCATTTAACTGTGTCTACAAAATCTTTATCGATATCAAGAAGTTCTTATCGATGTTGAAATAAGTTAAACAACATAGACCTAGAGTGACCGTGACCATCAACAAAATTAAAATACAAACATGAAGTTATAAGATGCCCCTATCGTAGTGTGACGACCTGCCCCGGTGGCTTGAACGCCTACGACTTTCACAAACAAAAAGAGTCTCCATCTAATTTTCATAAAGTAGGGAAAAACTAGAGAAACCCTATATTTGACTTTGTGAATTCAACTAGCTAATCTGGCATGTGAAAAACCTTGATTTCAAGTTAGGGATTAAGTTATGTGACAGGAAGGCAAAGCATTAATATTAGGCACCCCATCACGTTCTATCAATCTCATATTGCCTAGTTAGCTTATTACCAAGCTTTTTAGAAGAATACAATAAAAGAACTTAAATAAGATATGATAAGATAACATGACGCAATGAAATATGAGAAAGTACACATGACTTCGGATTCGATCCAAAAATGGGTCTTGGATTGCCTATGTAACCGTTGATCAATCACAATTAGGTCCAATGTACTTCAACATATTTCTGAAGGGTGGTGGTTCGAGTTTTTTAATCCGATTTGATATCAAGAAATCTTCAGGGTTTTAGCAAAAGAATTGATTTTTGGTACAAAGAAAGTATTTCCTCCATCCTACAAAATTGATCGTTTTTCATTTTTGAATAAAAAATTTGTTCGATCTTCCATATTACGTTCTTTTGAAACCACAACTACCACTTCTCTTCACCATATTCGACAATGTTCTTCCCTCTACCTCTTCATCTCCGCTCTTTATAACCATGACGACCATTACTTCATTTGATGATCGTCACTTTTTCAGATGAACAACATATTCCATGACCGTTGTTGCTGGAATCTGGAAACCCCTTTATCGAATCTAGTAACTGAACACCATTAAGCCACATGCCAAAGCCACCCTTGCTTTTGGTTTGAAAAGAACATGCTAACGTTATGCCGATTGACTAGGCGATGATGCGTACAACTTGGCAGTGTTAAGGCGTTCATAATGGTGATCAACGAGGCGTCAAGTGCTGACTAGGCAGCATGAGCGGACGACAAAGCGAGCGAAGAGGCAGTGTTAAGGCATTCATATAGGTGGTATCCTATGCATCAACGAAGTGTTAAGGAATTTTTAAAGGTGATCACGAGGCATCATGGGTCGACTAGGCGGCACGGGCAAACCATAAAGCGGACGATAAGGCAGTTTTGAGGGATATAACTGTTGATTAAGGATGAAAATGCGACACCCTCAACACTGGTGACATCTCTGGGCTGAGTTGTCGATCATAATCATAATCAACCCTGTACGGAATACAGAGCAACTAAACCTTCATAAATCATTAAACGCTCTAAAAAGCGTCCTTACAAAAATTTCTTCTTACAAACATACATCATATTACAGCAGAAGACTTTCAAGTCCTTAAGCAACGTGAACACTACAACATAATACACGACTGTACTGTGTAGCTCCTTTCGACGTAGCTCGTAGCTCAACCTTTACCTTACCTTTTTCTAACTTGTCTCATCTCGCTCAATTATCACCTCACTCAGCTTTTCTAGCTTTTGCTTCCTTTCCCTTCTTAGGGTTCTCCTTGGTCAATCTTATAACTTGCACAACACAACATAAGGAATGAGCGCAAATTGTCCAGTATAGACAACACGAGGAGTATTGTGTACAAGGGATTCAAAGGTCTTGGAAGAATAACAATCATTTCAATGATAACAGTGAACCAAGAGTTTGCAATAAATTTCAGCATCAATATAATTTGTCAAACGATATCCTTCTTCCGTCAAACTGAGCGGCTTCAAGGCACAATAGAATATCATTACTGCCACCTCCTCATGGACAAGAGTGACTGACTGACTACACAAGTGAGCATTAAAACAAGAATCACCAAAGTAAACATCAATGAAATACAAGTCATTAAAATCATTAACATCAAAATAAAATTAAATGCAATGCAGACTCAGACACGATAGACTGGACTTTACCAGACATGACAGACTCGACTCGAGTGCCATACATCCTTTTTGGCTAGTGATATTGTTTCACAGGCCATTCTCCTCATTTTGATGGCCCATTATACGAGATGTTCATCTCAGTCTCAAATAATTATAAGAGATGTTGTCATTAAGAAGGGAACTCACAAAGAGTGTTTATCCCTAACCGCGTTACAGCTAAAACAACAAGGCTTCATCAACGGGGCGGACTAAGGAAAAATTATTCCACTTTATGTCCTCAACGGCACAACCCAAACAAGAGATGTCGGGTTAAAAGATCTGCCGGTGTTTCAAACATAACAACAAGGATTCAACATAAGCATCATCAACAAGGCGGACTCGAGAGAAATTTAACCACAAGTCCTCAACAATGCTCTTAAATAGGAGAAATATTGGTCATCAATAGTTACCGACATCTCATAACCACCACACCACAATCTCTACATAACATCACCAAACAATGACAGGGCGGACTCGGGAGAAATTTGCCACAAGCCATCAACAACATTCTCAAATAAAAGAAATGTTGATTACCAACACGTCCCGACATTACACCATAAAAACACATCCATCTATAAGTAACATCATTAATCAACGATAGGGCGGACTCGGGAGAAATTTAACCACAAGTCCTCAAAAAAGTTCTCAACCAAGAGAAATATCAGCTATCAATAATTGTCGACATCTCACAATAACCACACAACAACCCCTATGCAATATCATCACCAATGTCAGGTATGCTGATCGAATCGAATCATAGCATATTAGGACACAGATTATTCTTACCAAACCTCATCAATGGGGCGGGCTAAGAGAAATTATTCTACCTTAAGTCCTCAACAACATAATTCAATAAACGAATACAGGTCACAATGACTACCGGTGTCAAATCATAACAACAAAAGTCTAACAAAAACGTCATTAACATGGCACGCTAATCGAAACAATGAATTAGCATTTCAGAACCGCATTGTCCTTACCTCATTGGCTTATAGCTGAAGCAACTAGCAACCTCTGATCGCAACAAGCGGCATCACCTAGTCAAACAATACCTTGCTCATCAGACATCATTCAAACATATATGCACTCTTTATTCTATCCCTTCCCATTCAACCGTTCATAGCGTCTTACTACAACTAGTTAACCCGATCCGAGAAACGAATCCTTGACCCTTATCGACGCATTACTAATAACCAACCCCCATTATTTTAAACGTATTAACACCATTCCTCACTTCTCACCACTCCGGACGATTAATAACGCGTGTTCCCAAAAATTTAGCCAACATGGCAAATTACCAAAATACGTACCCCCTGATTGGCGCTACACCACCAACACCCCAAACATCCTTCCCAGCCACTTTTTTAGATGTATTACATCCATTTTCGGACCAAAAAGTCCCTCAAAAAATTTATAGGGAAAATTACCAAAATATCCCTAGTGGTCCCTACCACCCCATTACCCCAAATCTGCTTCGAAACAACTTTTCTCATGTGTTGCACCCCTTCCTAGACCAAAAATTCCTTGAAAAATTTCATAGGGAAAATTACCAAAATACCCCATCTGGGTGGCAATTTACCAAAATGCCTTGGGGATTCCCGGCATCGAAAAAAAATCTAAAAAATACTTTAAAAATGCTATTTTAAGCATTCCGAAGCCATTTTTGAGCAAAAAGGTATTTTAGGAAATTTTCGTCCGAAAATTCCGAACCGGTGTCTAGACCGAGAGCTTATGAGCCGGTTCGGTCAAAAATAACTATCAACATCGGAATGACATGAAATTTTAAGAAATGGAACATATCAGACCTCGGAAAAATCTGAAAAATTTTCATATTATAGATCTCATGAAAATAACTAGGGTCTCTGTTTTGTTCCTTGTCTAATTTTGACCTTAGCTATTTTTTCCAATACAAGGACTGCACTAAACCTACCACTTTTAGTGATGATAACAGTCACTATTCATTCAACTTTTAATCAACACACAATGTTCACTGCACTTCTTCTTCACTGCCGAGCACCTCCCCTCCGCGGCCATGGCGTTTAATCTTCATTCACCTACTCAATTCCACCTATAAACACACCCATACCTCCCCCACAACACTCTTATCTTCCACCAACACCCCCACGACCTTCCCCTTCCCCTTTTCTCCACCGTAACCGCTCCCTGCACACACATGGCAGCAGCACCAGCTGCTGCCCTCTCCCTCTTCCTCTTCCCTTTCCCTCTCCACGCACCCACAGAGCACCACACACCCTAGCAACACCCCACGGTAGCTTCCCCCTTCCCCCTTAATCCTTCTCACACTCCTGCCCACACTCACGCACACACTGTACACTCACGCACCCACACAACAAGCCACCCCACCCCCAAATACATACATAAGTCACACTAAACACATAATTCCATCAAGAGGAAGATATTACCTCTCTTTTTTTGTTTGATTTCCTTCTCTTTCCCCTTTTTTTTCCCTTCTTCCCCTCCCATGTTTTTCTCTTCTTTCTTCTCTTTCCGCCGAGGCCCAGTCTTCTCTCTCCCTTTTTTCTTTTCTTTCTTTATCCCAAAAATTCTATTATTTAATCATAAATTTCAATTAGTCACCCCTTGAATGTATGAGGTGTCTAACCCTCCTTAAATTCTCCCCACAATGTGACACATTTTTTGCCACTAATCACCATATTTGAAAATTTACAATTGAGCCCCTAAACTTTCTCATAATTGCATTTTAACCCCACAATTTTAAAAAAATTACATTTTGACCCCCATAACTTTCGTAAAATTATATTTTGGCCCCAAAGCCAAACTAACCCCTCATATTATTCTAATTACTCGATTACCTAACTCATAATTAGATTAAGTTAGGGTATTACATCCCCCCCCCCCCAACAAATAAATTTCGTCCTCGAAATAGGGACAAACCTAATCCTGCAAACAAATGCAGATATCTTTGCTGCATTAATGCCTCGGGTTCCTAAGTGGGATTTCTGTGTGATTTCTTTACTGTGTGATTTCTCTAGATGACTTTGACCACCGGTATTACCTTGGAACGTAATACTTGTTCCTCTTTATCAACCACCTTTATCGGTGCCTCCTGATACGAGATATTATCTCGAATTTCAACTTGTTCCAACTGGATCCCATCCATAGGATTGGGATCATAGTTCCTCAGCATTGACACGTGAGACATGTTATGCAATTGACTCAAT
The DNA here is from genome assembly GCA_033065855.1 of Escallonia rubra. Lineage (NCBI taxonomy): Eukaryota > Viridiplantae > Streptophyta > Magnoliopsida > Escalloniales > Escalloniaceae > Escallonia > Escallonia rubra. Next base: position 710,844 of record JAVXUO010002949.1, read on the forward strand.
CATGGGCATAGATCAAGCATGTATGCTATCTTCTCAATCCTAGACAAAATTTTAAACGGTCCGATGAACCTCGGACTTAACTTCCTCTGTGATTCTCTTCCATGGTGACACTTTTAAAAGTATTAGGTCACCTACCTCAAACTCTAACATTTTATGCCTTTTATCATCATAGCTTTTCTGCTAGTTCTGCCAGTACAAATTCTTTATTGAATAACCCTCCTCTTATCTTCTATTTCTTTGCACAGTTTCGTGTGAAACAATCTTTGTTCCCCAAGTATGACCCAATAATTAACGTGCGACATCTTCAGTCATACAACACTTCATAAAGAGCCATTTCTATGCTCGATTGATAATCATTGTCATAGGAGAATTCGACTAAGGGTAACTGTTCAACCCGCCAAAATAAATAATGCAGGCTTGCAACACACTTCCAATATTTATATCATACGTCCTAATTGGCCACCCATATGAGGTAAAAGGCCGTCCTCATGATCAGCTTTGCTTCTAGTTCTTCTTGAAAACTTTTCCAAATTCGAGAGATGAACCTTGCATCTCTGTCAGACACAATAGTTACTGGAATTCCATAACCACTAACCACTCGCTTACTATAAGTTTAGGCAAGTCGTTTAGAGGAATATCCTTCCCGAAAAAGAATAAATCGGACAGTCTTAGTCAACCTATCCACTACAACCCAGATAGACGTATCTCTATTAGTTGTTCGTGGTAATCCTAACATAAAGGCTATTGTAATGAGTTCCCACTTCCACTCAGGTAGTTGGTCGTGACTCACAGTAATTTATGTCTCCCCTGAGTGAATCGGTACCTCAAACTATGAATACCCTTATAAAACCTTTCCTCAATTCATCATTAGACGGAACATATATTTGACCTTCATATTCGTAATTACCATCCTCATCACACTCAAAAATTTCTTTTCATTTCTTTTGAAACCTCGCTAGATTTCATGCGTCTTCTCATCTTATCCTTGAGCTTCCTTGATCCAATCAAGAAGCGTCGGTCGTACTTTTATGTGAAACAGACTGTTACTTCCTTTTCTCCTTACTCAAACTTTGATTTCGAGTTTGATCACATCGTTAATGATAGCCTCTGGCTTAGTAATCATCGCAGTCAGTTTTTCCCCAATAAGGCGTCCTAGAGAAATTCTCAATAACTCTCCGGTACCCTTCAGCCGAGCTTAGGAAGCTACTAATCTCAACGCCGATTTTCGACGTTCCCCATTTGTCACCTTTTCAACTTTTCCTGGATCTCCTAACCTTCTTTCACATCAACCGTATATATTCAGTTCTCCCAATTAAAATTCACATTCCTTGAACTTGACATACAACTCATCTTTCTTAAGATTAGCCAAAACTTTTCATTGCACAAGCTCTTCTTTGCTTTTAGTACCATTCATAAGGTCACCAATAAGGCGACAACACAATGATCAAGTACTCTCAAAAGACTTGATTCATCAAATTCATAGATGCCACGAGGGCATTAGCTAATCCACATGGCATCACCAAGAATTCATAATGTCCATCTCTACTTCTAAGGATAGCCTTTACAACTAGTAATGACCCGTTCCAAGGTCAATCTTAGAAGGAAAACACTTAGCACCATGCAACTGATCAACATATCATCTAGGTCAGGCAATGAGTAATTATTCCTTACTGTCCCCTTATTCAACTTTTGATAACCGACACATAATCTTATAAACCCCTCTTTTCTTTTTCCTTCCAACGACCATCACCATCCTTTAGAGCACATCCTTGCAATATGCCCTGGCTGTTAACATTTGAAACAGCCCCTATGATTCATCTTGCAAATTAGCTAGGTGGCATGTGCCCATATGTAAGACATGATTCAATCGCCTTAACAAAGTTTACACCCTCGTGCCCCAATCCGCACTATCTACACCTTTTATCTCATCTTCTTTGTCCTGAACTTTGTCCGGACTGTCCTTCGTCTACTCTCTTCTTACAATTCTTTCCACTTTTTTTCCAGTTTCGATCCTCGATCATACCTCTTTTCCTTCCTTTCTCCCTTATTTCCTCTCATACCTCTTTATTCTCTGCCTCTATCGCTTAGTTTTTCTACTACTTTAGTAACAATTTACCATTAGAACCTCCTTACTTGTCCCCCTTTTTTTTAATGAATTATTTTCAAACTCTCCTCAATTTGTTCCGCCTTTCAAATTTTTATGTCATCACCCGATGAGGGCAAATAGGCCAATTCACCAAATTCCCTAATCTACTTTTCCACCTTTCTATCCTTCCACTTAGCACGAGAAACATGTCTCCAACTTACTCTGCAATTTTAGCAGAAAATATTTATCACAAACATGTTACCTACACCTATTCCGCGTAATGCAGGCCAAATAAGCTACTCTCCTTAACTTTTTTTTGCCCGTTCTCAACAACTTGTAACTCCCCTTATACCTGAAAATCAACTTTTTGATGTTTTCCTCCATCTTGTTACTTCAACTACCTTCTCCATCTCTCAATTTCACGTGGTTGTCTACACTGGACTATTTCCCTCCCATGAGATTCCACTCAGGCGGGCATCCTGAAAGTTCCGAGATCTACATTCTTTTCTTCCTCCTACTGGGGCTGTCATATCAATAGACAACCGTTGCACTGTTGGAACTCCTACGATCTTTTTGTAGAAGTCTCACTAGCTCTTTCTTAAGGTCTTCTTGACCTAAAGAAACTCATGTGTTATTCCTTCCACTTATGTCCTTGACATTCATCAAAATCACTTCTATTGGGGTCCCTCTCGATTGGGAACCCTCTCTCGTCCTTCCAGGAAAGAATAGCACGATATTTAAAACTGCGCACCACTATAACAACCTTAACGCTCAAACAACTAAGATTTTCATCATTAAACAACATTTTCCTACAATAGTATGTAAATGATACAAGTTCCCATTACCCTTCTCCTTCTTAATAACAACTTTAGGTCCAATTACAAAAGCGAACTTCACTCCTACTCTTACAGCCGTCAATCTAGGAGAAGCCATAATTCTCCTTCAATAATTCCAGGCTTCAATGACTCTAACTTAGAATCAATTGTTGCCTATCTTCAGGTATAGCCCTATCAAGAGGGCAATCACGATCAACCGGCCATAGTTTTTGAACAATCCGCATACTAGCGTCCACCGTCTTCATTAAGATCTATATCGATATTCACTTCTTGTCTTCTCATTCCATTTGCAGTTTTTCTATCGTTTAGTTAACACCGCTAGTTTGGGACTCGAACTGACTTGTCGATTAGTCCCTTTTTCCCCATCACTTGGAAGTGCTTTCTCTTCCAAAAGTTCATCAAAACTCTACTCACTCTCGCCCTCGACTCCTCATTTCTTCATTCCAAGTTTACACCATAAAAGTGTTCAAACTCATCCATCTCTCCGATGGGTCCATTGAATTCAATTCCAACCGGACCTTCATCTGGTTCTTTCAACTTTAATTCCATCTCATCTACATCCTCGCCAGGGCCCTTTTCGGGATCCAAACCCATAAACTTGTCATCATTATAGCACCCTTCCAAATTTAAATCAACCAGTTTCTCTTTTATTTCTGGTACCACTAACAAGAATGCTGAGGTCATAAGATAGATATGCCTTAGCCAACCTCGGCCCACATATCTCAACCATCATCCTTGTTCAGCCAAAGTATCAAAATTCTTCTTCTACTCCTCTCATTGACAACTTAGGCATTCCACAAGACACTTCAAAAGTCTACAGGATCATATGCCTAAGCTCTGATACCAACTTGCAGCTCCCTCAACCCTGGTGACATCACTGGGCTAAGTTATCAATCATAATCACACTCAACCATGTCCGGAATACAGAGCAACTACACCTTCATACATCATTAAACGCTCTAAAAAACATCCTTACAAAAATTTCTTCGTACAAACATACATCATACTTCATTGCTACACCCACTTCCCATTCCTCCGCTTCACCACTCACGCTCGCGTACACACATGCACCTGTTACACACACATACACATGAACTACACACCAACACACACTGCTCACCTCACAACACACACAACGCACCATGCAACACACATAGAGCAATATACACAACATACACTTCACTGCTACACCCACACACCTCTCTACCTGCACACACACATACCCATGGAGCGCACACACACACCACACACATACACACACACACACACATGCAAGTAGCCACCTTGGCTGCTTCCCCCTCTTCTTCACCACTTATGCGCACACACACTAGAGAAACACGAAAATTATACACACTAAAGGAAATTACCTTCAAGTATTTCCACCAATTTTTCCTCTCTCTCTCTCGTCTCTTCTCCTTTTCTCTTTCGGTGCCCAACTTCTTTTCATTCTTTTCTTCTTTCCTTTGTCCCATATTTCATATATGTTGTAGTTTATTTTAATTAGTCACCCCTCCCCCCAATAAGAAGGAGGTAGCCAACTTTCCCTAATTTTCCCTCACAATTTAGCACATGTTGCCACTGATCTAACCCACTTTTAGAAATTAGAAAATGACCCCATAAATTTCCATAATTACATTTTGACCACAAAACTTCACATAATTACATTTCGACCCGAAAACCATTTTAGCCTTTCATACTATACCAATTCCTGATCATTGTTAAAATTATCGCCCTTTTATTTTCTTGAACAATAGATAATTATTCTTGACACCTCTGAAAGTACGGGGTATTACATTCTCCTTACTTCATAAGAATTTCGTCCTCAAAATTTGCAGTAAAATGCCTTTTTGGGCAAAAAGATGAGGGTATCTCTGCTGTATCAACGCTTCAGGTTCTTAGGCGACCTCTTCTATTGCATGATTTTTTCAAATCACTTTGACCACCGGCACCACCTTGGAATGTAATACCTGTTTGTTTTACCAACCACCTCTGTTAGTGCCTTCTAATACGAGAGATTAGCTTGAATTTCAACCAACTCCAATCGGATCACAATTATGGGGTCATGAACATACTTCCTTAACACTGAAAGGTGAAACACATTATGCAATTGGCTCAACTCTGGAGGTAGATCAAGCCTATAAGCTATTGTCTCAATTCTAGACAGGATTTTAAACGGTCTGATGAACCTCGGACTTCACTTTCTCTGCTTTCTGAATCGCATGATTCTTTTCCACGACAACACTTTTAGAAATACTAGGTCACCTACTACGAACTCATGTTCTATGCCTCTTATCAACATAGCTTTTCTATCAATTCTGTGCAGTACAAATTCTCTCTTGAATAACCCTTACCTTGTCTTCTATTTCCTTGCACAGTTTTGTGCGAGATAGCCTTTGCTTCGCAACTACGTCCCAACAAATAGTCGTGCGACATTCTCGGCCATACAACACTTCATAAGGAGTCATTTCAATGCTCGCTTGATAACCATTTTTGTGGGAGAATTTAATTAAAGGCAATTGTTCATCCCATAGTCCGCCAATATTGATAATGCGAGGGTGAAATGTCATACTCATGGTTGATTTTGTTCCCATTTCTTCTTGAAAACTCTTCCAAAATCTCAAGATGAACCTTGCATCTCTGTCGTACACAAGAGTTACTGGCACTCCATAATGACTAACTACTTCCTTAATATAAATTCGGGCAAGTTGTTCAGTATAATACCCTTCTCGAATAGGAATAAGTCGGGACGTCTTAGTCAAACTATCCACTACAACCCATATCGTCGTGTATCTATTAGTCGTTCCTGATAATCCTGACAAAAAATCCATCGTAATATGTTCCCATTTTCACTCAGGTATAGGGAGTGGTTGCGACTGTCTGTCGGTCTTCTTATAGTCTACCTTTACCTGCTGACAGGTCGAACATCGGGATACAAACTCTGATATATCCCTCTTCATGCCTAGTCACCAGAAATTTTGTCGTAATTCATGATACATTTTTGTTTCTCCAGGGTGAATCAAGTATTTAGAGCTATCAGTTTCTGTCATAATCTCTTTACTCAACTCCCTGTTATACTCGACCTTCATACTTGTAAATACCTTCCCCGTCACAACCTAATTTCTCCTTTTTATTCCTTTTAAAACCCCGCTGGATTCCAAGTATCTTATCATCTTGACCTTAAGCTTCCTTGATTCGATCAAGAAGTGCTGGTGAGATTTCTAGGTGAAACAGCTTGCAATTTCCTTTTCCTCTTACTCGAAGTTCTATTTTGAGTTGTCTAAATCCTCAATGATAGTGTTTTGCTTGGTAATTATCATGGTAAGGTTCCCCATTCACTTTCTACCTAACACGTTTGCCGCCACATTGGCTTTACCCAGGTGATACAATATATAAAAATCATTATCCTTGAGGAGTTCCAGCCACCTCATTTGTCTCATGTTGAGTTCTTTCTAGGTAAAGATGTACTTCAAACTCTTGTGGTATGTATATATCTCACATGTAACCCTATGCAAGTAAAGTCTCCAAATTTTGAGGGCATACACCACTACTGCCAATGCTAGATCATGTGCTTGATAGCTCTTCTCATGGTTTTTTAATTGTCTTGAGGCATACACAACCACCTTGCCATTTTGCATATATAAGTAAAGAACCTAGTCCTTCTCGAGATGCATCACTATAGATGACAAATCCTTCCAATCCCGGCGGTAAGGTAAAAATTGGTGTCATTGCTAATCTTCTTTTTTTAATTTCGTCCAGTTAAATTTTACATTCTTCTTAGTTAGGTTCGTCAATGAGGACGCTATCTTAGAGAAGCCCTCGATAAACCTTCAATAGTATCTGGCCAAATCTAAAAACCTCATAATTCAAGGTTCCCAATTTAACATCGTTTTTACTTTTACTGGGCCTACCATTATACCTTTACTTGACACAATGTGTCTCTAAAACTGTACTTTCTCTAGCCAAAATTCACACTTCTTCAATTTGGCATACAGTTTATGTTCTCGGAGAATTTGCAAAATTTGCCTAAAATGTTGAGCATGCTCTTCTTTACTTTTAGAATAGATCAAAATGTCATCAATGAAAACGATGACACAACAGTCTAAGTACTCCTGAAAACTTATATTCATCAAATCTATAAATGCCGGAAGGGCATTAGTTAGTCCAAATGGCATTACAAGAAACTCAGAATGTCCATCTGGTTCTAAAAACAGTTTTTGCAATATCATCCTCTTTTATTTTCAATTGATGGTATCCGGACCTGAGATCAATCTTAGAAAATATATTCGCACCTTACAATTGATCAAAAAGATCGTCTATGAGAGGCAATGTATATTTATTCCTAATTGTCACTTTCTTTAACTCGCGATAGTCAATGCAAAGCCTCATCGCCCCATCTTTCTTCCTTACAAATAACACCGGGGCTCGCCAAGGTGATACGCTAGGATGAATGAAACCTAAGTTCAGTAATTCTTCCGATTGTGTCTTCAATTCAACCATCTCAGATGATGCCAACTTATAAGGGGCCTTTGATGCAGGACCAATTCTAGGAACCAGATTGATACTGAACTCTATTTCTCTGTCCGGCGTAAGCCTGAGAGGTCTTCTCGAAAAACATCAGAAATTCGTTCATTATCGGAACCAGATCCTATTGCGGTTCATTAGCATGGGTATCATATACCTCTGCCAGGTAACCTCGACACATTCTGAATACAACGATGAACATTGATTGTGTATTCAATTCAACCATCTCAGATGATGCCAACTTATAAGGGGCTTTTGATACAGTCCAATTCTAGGAATCAGATTCATACTAAACTCAATTTCTCAGTCCGGCGGTAAACCTGGGAGGTATTCTGGGAAAACATCAAAAATTCATTTACTATCAGAATCTGATCCAATTGTGGTTCACTAGCACATGTATCATATACCTCTGCCAAGTAACCTCAATCTCCATTCCAAATACAACGACGAACCCTCTAATTTTCCTGTCCTATGTAGTCATCTGGTATGTGGCGAAACAAACTAGTTCATCAAATTTTATTTCATCAAATTCTCTTAAATAATCCTCCACCATCGTTTCTTTCTTTTTTAGATTTAGAAATCAGCTTCCAGTTTGTTTTGCACACTCAGGGAAAAATATTTCTCATTAAATACCCGTTTGAATCGGTTCCAGGTAATATAGGTTTGATTGGTCACTCTTCGTTCCTCAACTTGTTTTTGCACATCCCACCAATAGCATGCTGGTCCTTTCGATACATGAGTGGCAAAAACAACTTTTTGGTTTTTTTAGCACCTTGTTATTTCAAAAGCTTTCTCCATTTTCCTAATACAAGTGACTGCTTGGATTAAGTCATTGCCCATATGAAACTCAATGGGACGAATCTCTTAGAAATCTCGGAATTTATACTCCCCTTTTACCTCTACTGGGGCTGGTGCAACAACAGCCGCCGGTTGTGTTGCGGGAGTTCCTACGACTTACCGCAAATGTCCAACTGATTCATTCCTTAAATCCTCCCGATTAATAGCAGCCCTACCATCATTATTACCAACACTTACACCCCCAGCATTCGTTGAAGACACTTCAGGTCAGGTTCCCTTGGATTAAGAGGTTATTCAGTAAGAGGGACCGCATGATTTCTCAATTAACGTGCCGTTCTTAAATGAACATAACAAACGTTTTAAACTCAACACCTATAATTTATACAACTTAACATCGTTATTATAAACAATATTTACATACAACATATCTATATTACACATATTTTACCCTGTGCAATTCCCTCCCACCTAGACCTGGCAATTTTCTACCCGTACCCGCGGGTCGAACCGTACCCGTTCAAAAACCCCGGGTACGGGTAGCTATATAGAATACCCGCGCAAATTGGAACCGTACCCGAACCGATCCGTTTTTTTCGGGTCTGCCCGGGTCGGTTTTCGGGTACCCACGGATATCCGTTTTTGGGGTATATATAGAAGAAAAAATCGATGCCCTAATTAACCTAAACCCTTTTCGGCTGATTTCTCTCCTCTCTCTCGCCAGTCGCCTCCATCAGAGACTCAAGTTCTCTTACGCCGCCGGCGCTTTCAACTGTCTCTCTACCGTCGGTGACCAGATCCGACAGATCGTGACACCGTCGATCAAGGGACGTACCTCCACCTCCACCGCCGGCTCCTCTACGCTCCTATAACTCCACCGCCGGCTCCTCTACGATCTTGTACCTCCACCGCCGGCGATCGTGAATCGTGACGACACCTTCAGTCAGTCAGTCATCCTTTTTATTTCTCTACCGCCGGCTTAACCGTGACGACACAGTCACTCAGATTGTCTCTCCACCGCCGGCGACCAGTTTTCAGACACAGGTCCTGTGCCTCTAGTTTTCAGCCTTCACTCTTCAAGCTCTTTCATTCTTCAAGGCTTCAAGCTCGTCAATCTTTTGCCAAAATAAGCAAAAGAATAAAAAAGGTACAAAGTCACTAAGTTGGTATGAAGCAGAAGCACAGAAGCAAGCAGAAGCAGTAGCCAGTGCCCGGCCAGTAGTGCTGTGCAGTTAACCAAATCACTGAAATCAGCATGAGCATTACAATTTAAAAAAATATAAAAAACGGGTATATACCCGCGGGTAATACCCTACCCGTACGGGTAGGGTACGGATCCAGTAAAAAGTTACCCGAAAAAAATCGGGTAATTTTTACCCGATCCGATTTTACCCGTACCCGTCCGGTTTACCCGATTGCCAGGTCTACTCCCACCCTCAACTAGAAGAACCCACATTGCTCTAGACAGAACTCTGTATACGAGTAGTCCTCATCAAGGAGGATTTGTCTCCTCTCACTCGACATAACCCTTTTGGGGTGATTATCCACCACCTACTGGATTCCTCAAATAACTTTCTCTCAAGTAGCTATTGTTTGTTTCACCATCCTATTCATATGCTTCTTTTCTTCCTTTTAACCAATCTCTAGCCTTTTTATTTCTTGGCCCTCATTGATTTACAACTTCTCCAACTGGCTTACCAGTCGGTCTCTCTCTCCTACCATTTTAATACATTTCTTTTTCTAGAAATTCCTAAACCCCGGTACCCTACTCAACCCTAGTGACACCACTCGAGTTGAGTTGTCAATCATAATCAAATCAAAACCTTGCGCGGAATAGAGAGCAACTCTAATTACATAAACCTTAAAATGCCTCCTTACAAAAAGTTTCTTAAAAGCATTTAGCATGATACAACAGAAGTATTAGAACAATAATATCTACAACCAAAAGCATCTTTGTCACTGTGTTATGTCTTTCTCTATGCCTTACAACAATTTCTCCTTTCCCTTCTTAGAGGTTTCTCCTTGATCAATCTTATAACATGAAACAACACAGATAATGAATGTGCGCAAATCGACAAAATAAAGACAATAAGAGGAGTATTGTGTACAAGTGATTAAAAACTCTCGAAGGAATAATGATCATCTCAACGATAATAATGAATCGGGAACTTAATAATAAGTCTAGCATCAATGTAAGGTATCAAACGATATTTTTCTTTCGTTAGACTGAGCGGCTTCAAAGCCCAACGAGACAACATTATTGCCACCTCCTTATGGACAAGACAGACAACTGACTATACAAATAGACACCAAATTAATAATTGCAAAAGTAAACATCACTGAAAACAAGTAATTAAAATAATTAATATCGAATAAAGTCAATTGTAACGCAGACTCAGACTAGACTCGACTAGACACGACAAACTTTAGCGCCATACCTCTTTTTGCCCAGTGATCAAATTTTACAGGCCATCCTCATCATTTTGATGTCCCGTTTTTATGGGTTGTTCATCTCAGTCTCTTGTAATTAGAAGAGACACTGTCATCAAGAAGGAAACTAATATATAATGTTTGTCCTTAACCGCGTTATAGCTTAAGAACAGGGCGAAATTGGGAGAAACTTCACCATAAGTCCTGAACATTGTTCTTAAATAGGATACATATCAATTACCAATAAGTGCTGACGTTCCAGAACAACAACACAACAGTCTCTGCGCAATCATCATCCACGTCACGCATGCTAATCGAATCAATTCTTAGCATACAAGGAACCGCATTATCCTCACATGATTAGCTTTTAGCCGACGCAACTCGCAATTTCTGATCGCAACGAGCGGGACCGCCTAATCAAATAAGACCTTGCTCGTCAGGTACCATTCAGGCATATACACACACTTTATTCTATTATTTTCCCATTTAACCATTCATAGCGTCTTACGACAGCTAATTATCCCGATCCGATAATCGGATCCTTAACCAAGGCGTTATCAACGCATTCACGATATCAAACTCCCTAACTTGAGGCCTAGTAACATTGTCCCTCAATTCCCGTCACTCTTGATGCTTTATGGCGCACGTTCACAAAAATTTATCGTCAGCATAAGAAAATTATCAAAATACTCTCTGATGGCCATTACACCACCAACACCTCAAAACCGCTTTAAAACAACTTCTAATATGCACTGCACAGATTTTCGGACAAAAAAGTACATTGGGGAATTTTATAAGGAAAATTTATCAAAATGTCCCTGAGAATAGGTAAAATTGGCAAAACACCCCGTGACAACTCATGCACCATCAAACACCTAAACTTTTCTCAAAACGCCATTTTTAAGCAATCGAACCCCATTGTTGGACAAAAAAAGTCATTCAGATATTTTTTCGCTCGAAAACACGTAACCGCTATCTAAATTGAACGCTCAGAGGATGGTTCCGTTAAAAATAACTATCGACATCGAAATACCACGAAATGTTAGATACTGAAACATCTCAATAGTTTAGGACCCCTATAAAATTTCTAGACAAAACAACATTGATTTGCTATTTTAAATAAGCTTAAATTTTTTGCAACGACAAAATAAGTTAATGCCTTTCGCTAACCCAGAAAAGTCTCAAACACTCCCACATTGTATATTTCCCAAATCTAACTAGGCCAAAATCTGCTCAAAATGATATTTTTTTTAAATGAAGTTTGGAACCGTTAAAAACCAAACCACCTATATTGACGATTACGAATACTATTCATGTTTATATAGATTATTCACACACACTACAAGACACTAAAACACATACTTCCTTCCTCCCCCTCTCTGCCGACCACACACACACACACACAAACACTGCTACACACATATTAATACCATACTACACAAGAAAAACACACACATGCACGCACATACCCTGCCATACAAACTTCACATACCTCACACCACCCTCGATACACACACACACACACACTAACACCACACTACACAACAACAACAACAACAACAAAAAACAAAAACACATGAACGAACGCACATACCCGCATACGCACACACAATCATACACACACTAACGCACACTGCACATAGCAACACACACACACACACACAAAAGTAGCCACCATGGTTGCTTCTCTCCGCTTCACCACTCACGCGCACGCGTGCACACACACTCTCACACACTGCCACATACACACCTCTCACTCACTGTACACACACACACACACCCCTGCTACACACAAACATGAACTACACACCAACACATAACACACCTCACTTCACACAGAGCTATATATACAACACACACTTCACTACTACACCCACACACTTCTCTACTTGCACACACACACACACACACCATGGCTGCTTCCCCCTCCCTTCACACACACACACACACATACACACACACACACACACACACACACACCATGGCTGCTTCCCCCTCCCTTCACACACACATTAGAAAAAAGCTAACAATCACTTCTAAATTATACACACTACGGGAAGTTACCTTCAAGGATTTTGTCCAATTTTTTCTATCTCCCCCTCTCTCTCCCTCTCCATCTATCTTCTCTCTTCCTATCTACCAAGCTTTTTCTTCATGTTTCTTCTCTTTCTTTTCTTCTTTTCCTTTATCCCATAATTATTATATATTTATACTTTATTTTAATCAGTCACCCCCAATCCTTCAACCCCCAAACCATCTTAGCCTCTCATACTATACCAATTAGCGGTCCTTGCTGAAATGATCGCCCTATTATTTTTAGTTTTTTGACTGACAGATAATTTTTTTTGACGCCTCTGAAAGTACGAGGTATTACAGTTTAGTGATTTATTTCTCATCAATTATCTTATGTCACATGATTGGGTTTGTACACATGAAAATGAGAAATCCAAAATATGAAAGAACAGAGAGGGAGTGAGAAAGACGAGAGATAGGAAAAAAGTGGGGCCATTAAAAATATCTTCCAAAAAGTGAGGATAAGATGCAAAAACAAACAGAAAGACCAATTCATTAAATTTTGTGTCAAGTCAACTGTGATCAATATTATTGGTGCTTAGGACAAAAGGAGAACTGAATTGCAAAAAACTACAAGATTTGATTAATTTAACTTTTAAAAAGTAAGTCAAGAAATTAAGGGTTCTCTAACACAAAATCATAACTACAATTTAAAATCATGAGGAAGGGGATCGGAGCGAAGTAATTATCAAAATAATTGTATGATATTGATCCCATATTATGCTTTACATCAATAACCTTAGAGCATGTATATCATTAACAACTATATCAATTCGAAAAAAGTTGATGGGTAATAATCAATTATGAATCCTAGATTATGCAATGGACAAGGTTTGATATTCTCCATGGCGAAGAAATTGTAGTTACCTTGATGTAAAGATTGATCTGTTAGATTATTTCATTTATCTTGACCGCATAATCAAGACCATTAGAATCTTACAATAGCATAAACATAAGAAAAATAGGGTTTTAAACTCACCTAAATCGAAGGAAGCCATAAATTGCCAAAAGCTTTATTCCGATGATGAAAGAACATCAAGATGCGGAAGCGAATGTATCCCCTTTTGTATTGATCTTCACTACTCTTTTCTATTCTTGATGATGGAATAAAGTTGTGTATTTTTCATTAGACTAGGAGGCAAAAGAGTAGCCAAATATTACGATGCCCTAGCCTCCAAGAAAAAGATATATTTATATAGAGAAAGTAGTTGGATCAACCCTAAGCTTGCCAAATCTCAACCGTCCATCAAAGTTAAGAGATTATGGTCTATAAGTCTTTTGTACACCATAAATTATTAGTGTATTGGATGCTAAAATTAAAAAGGCCCATAAAACTATTTAGCCTATTTAATTAACTAATGTCGAAGTCAAATAAATAGTCAACAATAGTATGACCCGTTAGGCCACCTAATTGGATTGGACCGACCAAATCCAACATTCTCCCACTTGGCCAAGGGTTATACTTAAGTTAACGTCATAAGTTTTGACATAAGGAAATTGAGTCAGGAATAGCTCCACGAATTACTGTCATAATGGATCCTTTCATAATCATTAGAGATATGCGGTTGGAACGCTTCCACTTTTCATAAGCCGCCTTTTACTCAATAGAACTTTCAGCCATAAGGGCAGCAGGCGCGTCAACTCGTAAAGCATAATGCAAATCCATAACTCCAAGAATTATGCTAATCTGCTCTTTTCATTTTCTAAATTGGTGCCGCTCAATGATTCAATAGAGGAAAGATAGCCAGTAATTGCAACATGACTATACGCTGAATACTAACAATAATCATGCACGTTAGTACCGAAAATTTACATGATGAAAACAGTTAGTTCATCATTTAACATAATAAAATAAATTGAGGGGTAAATGATTTATTTTTTAGGAAAAAGGAAATACACAACCCTTTTTCGAAGGAAAATATAACATACCACTTATAACCTTCCGTTAGGCCGACTATTAACATACAATTGATTTTTCACCCTTAGCATTTTGGAAATCGTTACAAGCAACATGAGCACGAATTATATCACTGTTGGGCAGAAAATAATTTGACCCACGCAACTTATTATTTTTATTCTTTCCGCTTAAAAATTAAAAGATAATCTTCCGTTGGGCTGATTAATATTTTAATCAATAAGCGTAACGTGATGTGGGTCTATCATAATCTTAATTTATAAAGGACAATAAACTTCGATTGGGCCGCTTACTGCCAAAATAAGTAAGAACCACTAATTATTTCAAGTTCATTATCGTAGCCTAGATATGCCAAACGAAGCATAAGGTTTTAGCATGATCTCATAATTTAAGACTAATTCTTGAAATTACAATAATATTGGCATGTTATATTCATTAGTATCCCAACAATATAAGCCAATATTAAAATAGATATGTTATCAATAATAATATATCAAATAAACAATTCAATAGGGATATAATATTAAGCGACTTTGTAAATTTTACTTTACAAGGCCCAATTAAAATACACAAGTCTTTTTGAAAACCCATTTTAAAATGGCCAAAACAGGCCTAATTCGGAAGCTACAGGCACCTGTGAAGAGGCCAAAACGGGCTCACACTGCTGTCCACAAGAGGCCCAACTCGGTAGCCCATATTAAACAGTCCAACAAGAAGCCAACTTCATTTTAACAGTCCAAAACAGGCCCAAAGCTAAATTAGGCCCAACTGTGCTAGGGCGATAGCATAACACCAACAGGCCACATGCCTTTCGGCCCACCTAACAGACCACAAGCCACTAGGGCCAACAGCTTCGGGTCACAAAACAGGCCGAAAACAAGTCTAAATATTATTTCTGCTGGGCCAATTTAACAGGCCATATGGCCTTTTTTGCTAGGCCAATCTTCAAGGCCTAACGAACAGCCCACACGGCCAACCAATAGGCCACATTTTTTCAGCCCAATACTTACATCCAGCCTACATAATCTGGGACAATGCCACAGGCTCATATTCATACCCTAATAATTTGAGCAACCAAAACACCCCTTTTTGGCACAAACCTTTGGTGCAGCAGCCCAATTCCTTTTTTTTTTTCTTTTTACGTTAGCATGAAACATAATTCATCAAATATTCCAAGAATCTTAAAGGAGAAGTTCTATGTTCATGCAATTGATTAACGTGGCTCTAATACCACATGTTAGATTATTTCATTCATCTTGGCCCCATAATTAAGACCCTTACAATAGTATAAACATAAGAACAATAGGATTTCGAACTCACCGGAATTAAAGGAAGCCATAAATTTCCAAAAGTTTTATTCCAGTGATGAAAGAACGCCAAGATATGGAAGCGAACGTATCCCCTTCCGTATTGATCTTCACTATTCTTCTCTATTCTTGATGATGAAATAGAGTTGTGTATTTTTCATTAGTCTAGTAGGCAAAAAAGCAACCAAACATTATGATACCCTAGTCTCCAAGAAAAAGAAATATTTATATAGAGAGAGTAGTGAGATCAACCCTAAACTTGTCAAATCTCAACCGTCCATCAAAGTTAAAATATTAGGATCTATAAGCCTTTTATACACCAGAAACTATTAGTGTATTGGATGCTAAAATTAAATAGGCCCATAAAGTTATTTAACCTATTTAATTCACTAATGTTGAAGTCAAATAAATAATCAACAATAGTATGACCCGTTAGGCCACCTAATTGGATTGGACATATTAAATCCAACATGATCTTGTGAAGAAAACCAAAAAGACATTCTGGCAGATTAGACTATCTTCTTTTTGGCTCTGTATATGATCTCTGATAGATTCCACCCCTCTAATGAAGGTGTAGCTACTAAGAATATACACGATTTAGACTTTGATTTTTTAAAGCGGATACCGTATGATAGAGTTAGAGTTCTTTGAAGTTTGAGTTTGTGCGAAATGCGGCTAGTCAGAATTTAGATTTTTTAGAGGTAACTGGAGTGCGAGGCTAAGAAGGTTGTAAGATCATGCATTCCCCTTAAAAAGTCATCTACCATTCTTCTTAAATAGTTATTGTCAATTATATGGCTAATATTGTACAACTTTGTTCACTTTAGCAAATGGGGATGAGAAAGATGAGGAAGCTACCAAGGCAAGAAGTCATCTACCGCATCATATTCGTCTGAGAGCAGCCCTTCTTGTTAATTTAAGACCATCAACAGGAATTGAGGTATATTTCTCTTCAAGTATGCAGTGAGAGCATTAACGTAATTTAGTTTCCTATTAAAAAGCTTCCCCATGTTGAGTGCAGTAGACATTGGAATTTCTGGGGTACTTCCATAAATGATATACACTTTGCAATGAAATAGTTTCTTAAAGCCTGACATATTATTCTTCCCTTTTTTTTCTAGTGAAGTCATTGCAAAGTAGGGGAAATTACATAGTTTGGTGCATTGGTCTCTTGCTCATCTGAAGACAAAATGAGGTTTATGGATGAGTTACAGACCAGGCCAAAATAATTACAAACATTCGCCCATTTTGCTAGTTTATGGGCATATCTATTTACAGTTCTACTAACTTTCATAAATGTCCACCAACTATGGTTCTTCAGTTTGGCCCTTGCTTCTTCAATGATCATATGGCTTCTCCAATTTGTGATGCTTTCCTGATTGTTCATCCACTTTATAATCGCCTGGGCATCTCCCTAAAAAATCATGTGTGTCTATTTGTTCTTCATTGCCATTTCAATTGCCAATAGTGATGCATGTGCCTCAGCTTCTTCCAGATCCACCACTTGATTGGCTTGAGTTTGAGCAGTGATAATAGAACCTTTGTGATCCCAATTGCTGCATGGATGGATTTCAGTTCACGCACAGCCGCATCGAATTGTATTTTGTACCAGTTGGCTGGGGTTTGGTACCCTATTTGGTTTTGGTCATTTTGTGAGGGTGGAGGTAACATGATGTTTCTGTAAGTTTCATAAGTATTTTGGACTAGTTTTGCATTTTTAGATAGGTTAATTGTGAGGTTTTGGAACACCTTTTGATTTCTGAGCATCAACGTTTGGTCCATAACTATTGCTGCAAAAAGAGTGTATCAAAGCTGCAATTGTTGGTCATTGCTACTTTTGATGGGTGGTGACATTATATATTCTAGCCATTGGAATTGGCTTGGGTGTGTTTGAGCTGCGTTTTGAGGTTGAAAAGCCAAAATTTTTACAAGGAAGTCATCCACAAGCCTCTCGTGAAAGGGCAAGTTGTGAAAATTTCGCTGGTGGTTTCCTCTTCTCCATTGCAAAAAGGGCATTGGGTTTCGATGTTGAAATCTTTTGAAGGTTATATCTAACAGGAAGGATGTTCCACGATGTTTGCCATATCAAGATCTCGTCGCTCACGGAATTTTGCACTCCACAGGGCTTTCCGAAGGACTAATTTGCAAGGTAGGCATTGTGGAATCTATTTTCATTCTCTTTGAGGTAAGCTGATTTGGTTGAGAAGACTCTGGATTTTGATGGTGTCCAGGCTAAGAATCTTGGGGATTTGTGGGGGATATTCTAATTTTTAGAATTTCCCTGATAGTTGGCTCCGAGTAAAGACTATGCAGCTTATTTAAATTCCAAGAACATGTATAAGAGTTTATCATATTAGAGACCTTGGACGTACCTGAGACGTTTTCTCTTATGATGATAGGTCTAAAATTTTGCATAGAAGGGATCCATGGGTCTCTTTTGGTATCAATATCAGCTCCATCTTCTACTACGTAGTATGTTCCCTGTTTGAATATATCTCTGATTGAGCAGATTCCTTTCCAAAGCCAATAGGCTTTCTTTACAGGACAGTGTTCCAAAAAGGTAGAGCCTTTGAGATATTTTGCCTTTACCAATTGGATCTAAGTTTTTTTAGGTTTTGTGATGATTGTCCACCCCAGTTTTGCGATAAGAGCCCTATTAAAATCTTTCATCAATTTGAAACCTAATCCTCCATATTGTTTTGGAATGCATAGTGAGTCCCAAGCTTTCGGGCAATAAAAGTGTTTCTTCGATTCATTGTGGTCCCACCAGAAGCGACGCTAGATTCCATCCAGATTGGCACAGATTTCACTTAGAAGAGCAAAGGTGGACATGATGGACATGACATAAGTGGGTATACCATCGCCACTGCCTTAATTAGGGTTCCTATGCCAGCTTGTGATAGACAATTTGTTTTCCACCCACGTAGTCTTTGTTTTACCCTTTCAATGATTTCCAAGAAAAGACGCTTCTTGCTTTGGTTTGTGAACAAAGGTAGACGCTGATATATGTCATTTTGGGGGGTTTTTTTTTATTGCCATGTAAGAGCAAATATCCCTTCTCATTGACTTATACATGTTTTTCCTAAAAAAAAAAAAATCTTGATTTGGCTCGGTTGATTTTTTGCCCTAACAATTTCTCGTATTTATTGAGAAATTAATGGAGGCATCTGCTTCTTTTGTGTTTGCCTGCAAAAAAAATCAAATCGTCAGCAAAAAGAAGGTACGATATTGGCGGGTTGGTGCAGCTTGCTTTTATTCCATGGAGTTTTCCTTGGTTTTCCTCTTTCAAGATCAGTCTGGTAAGGATTTCAAAGCCTAGGATGAAGAGAAACGAGGATAGGGGATCTCCTTGGCTTAGTCCCCTACTTGGATGAAAAATGTCGTGGGGAGACCCATTAATCAATGTAGAAAAAGATGTCGTCGTTATGACCCATTGAATCCATTTGTTGTCAAAACCGAAGTTCTTTAAAACATACAAAATGAACGACCATTCCTTCTGATCATATGCTTTTTCCATGTTGATCTTGATCGCCATTAGACCATTTTTGCCTTTCTTCTGTCTCATGGTGCGCCACAATTCCTGTACCAAAATGTTGTTGTCATTTATCAACCGGTTTAGAACAAAAGCTATCTGTAAAGGGGAAATCATTTTGTGGAGAACGCATTGTAGGCGCTTGGCCATGATCTTGGAGATGATTTTGTAAGTCATGTTGCACATGTTGATGGGTCGGTAGTGGCTGATTGACGATTTCACACTACTGATGACATCTTCTTTTATGGTCCTCCAATATGTTTTATAGAACATGGATGTCATACCATCAGGGCCAACCACTTTGTGAGGATCGTAGTTTTTGATTGCTGGGTTGATTTCTAAATCACTCTGGATTTCGCAAAGCATTCGCAAAGCATACTATTATCCTCAGCTGTAATGGTTGAGTGGATGAGATTCTCAAGATTTGTAGGGAAAGAAGGGTTCAATGTTGAGAAAATACGCTTGAAGTGATCATTGAAGAAATTCTAAATTTGCTTTCTTCCAGTAATTCATGCACCTTGATTGTTTTTATATGGTTTCAATCGCATTTCTTCTTCTTCGGATGATCGTCGAAAGATGGAAGAAACGCGTGTTTAAGTCACCTTCTAATATCCTCTTGTGCCTTGACTTATCCATCCACAGGGTTTCTTTCCTATACAATTCTTCATCTTGTAAAGTCCTGATGTTGTTTTCAAGTTCTGTTTCTTTTGTTGTTGGTTCTGATTGTTGGACTTGATCCAGAGCTTCTATTAAGCACCTGACTTTGGTTTGCAGATGGCCAAAATGTGGCAAGTTCCATTCTTTTAAAGCTTTTCTCGTGTTCCTAATTTTCTGGCACAACTTGAATTGGGGTGATCCTCTCATGATGATCTTCCAAGCATGTTTGACTATTAAGTGGTTGGATTTGTCTCTAGTCCAACATGCCAATAATTTGAAGGGCTTTGGGTCCAATGGTTCCATTTCCCTGATGGTGAGCAAAATATGGTTGTGGTCTGATTGATGAGTTGGAAGATGTCTGATTGAAGCCATGGGGAATAACATCCTTCATTGGATGTTTACGAGCCCCTTGTCCAGTTTTTCTCTGATGTTGGCCATGAGCGGTGGTTTATTGTTCTAAGTGTATGGGTTCCCCGAGAATCCGAGATCTATCAAGCCTTTCTCATTGATCACTGCCTGTAGTCCCCCTTCCGATGATAAAGCAAAAGGTCTTCCACCCCGTTTATCCTTTGATGTTGTTACTTCATTATAATCCCCAATACCCATCCATGGTCCTGCAAATGATTCAATTATTTTGGAGAGGGAATCCTAAAATTCAGGTTTCGATTGTCTGTAGAGAGGGTCATAAATTGCAGTGATTGTAACATCCCAAAAATCCGGAGCTCCATCGCCCTGAACTGTCGGAATGTTAACCTACCAGTTCAATCAAACCTGTCAATTCCTATTCACTAACACATATTTCAAAACATTTAATCCCATATCAACTCAAATTCCTCAAATACAAAATTACAAAAATGTTTGAACTTAAACTATTAAACCTAGGTTCTTTACAATCTCGAACATCTATAGTATGAGTTGACAGTACCGACCCATGCAGGGGTCTTACTATATAGTAGTGGTGGGCTCACCGGAATCTCACACAGCTCTAACCCATTCCCAAACATGCTACAACTTATCATCACCTTTAGAAGGGAGTCAAACGAACGGTGAGCTTTTCAGAGCTCAGTAAGGTTGTATAAGGACTACCGAAAGAATTACAAAATGATTCCAAAGAATCCAACCGACGATGATTTCCAAAATACTTCAAACGAGCAAAAAAAATATTCAATGATTTCCAAAATGAGCAAAACTCATCATAAGTGGATATCAAAATAAACAATAACAATCACGACGGGTTCCAAAACGATCAATAAAAGATCATTTTAGAGCCATCATTCCAAAATATAATGATGGTTTTCCAAAAGATTTCAAAACGCACATAGATCATTTGAGACAATCCTTTCCGGTCAATTCTGTAACAGTTACGATAAGATATAATGTCAATAAAATCAAAGACGTTGATCCTGGGTGGTTGCGATGCCACTCAGGCAAAGCCAGTATGGTGTACACATGCATGATGTACCAGTATATAATTACTAGTCCCATAGGGTACTAGCCTGCGTACCATGCAGGATTAAAACCAACCTTATAACACCTCCCCACAGTACGGTTTCCCTGGTCAACACAAAATCAACAATATCAATGAGCGTTAATATAAGCTCAAATCACCAAAATCAATTCGGAATTCAATAACAATAAACATACTGAAATAAGTCATCACTCGAAATTCCAGAATAACCACAACAAACAGCAAGAACGATTGCGAATATTTATCGAATTTAGGCACAACAATTCAGAAGAATGAACACAAGCAATTTTCAAATTTGCTCAGCAGGCAATAACAGGCGAGCATCAATAAGATTTCCAAATAGTCGGGTTAGGTTCAATATTGAGGTTTTCTGGACAATAACATGCCGATATCAATACATAATTCAGTGTTCGACATTAGTCATAAGTAATTCGAAGGAGTACCTAGAAGTACGAGTATCAAAATAAGGGTTCGGACGGAAGTCCTTACCCTGGGTTCAGATAGAAATCCTTACCTGGATCCGCTGTTAGATTATCCTAACCAAAAAGTTTTAGCTTTACCCTAAACAAAATAACCGAATCATTAGAACACAACCTACAGTACAATATTATAACTTAATACGGACTGACACATACTCCCAAAATGAACCTCCCTCACCGGGTATGTAAAATAATCGAAATGCCATTTATGTGTAAAATTACCAAAATGCCCCTCTCGTACTTAAATCACCAAAATGACCTTCTCGTGAGTAAAACCGCTAAAATAACCTTATTGTATGTGAACTTACCCAAAAATATCTTTTATGGGTAAAATTACCAAAATGCCCCATCCGGGTGGTAAATTACCAAAATACTACCTAGGGATTCCCGGCACCGAAAAAATCTCAAAAATATCTTAAAACACTATTTTAAACATTTTGAAGGCTAAAAAGTATTTTAGAAAATTTTTGCCCGAAATTTCCGAACCAGTGCCGAGATCGAGCAGTTAAAAGCCGCTTTGACCAAAAATAGCTATCGACTTCAGAATGGCCCGAAATTTTGGGAAATAGAACATCGCAGCATCTTAGGATCCTTATAAAGGTTTTGTGCAAAACCGCGATAGTTTGATATTTTAAATTTTACCGTAAAGTTAAAAAATTATCGCAGTCGTTAACCCCATTTTCGACCTCAAAAAATTCTAAAAAATTTTCGCAGTACGGTTCTCCTAAAAATAACTAGGTTCTATTTTTAGACTTTGGCTAAATGTGACCCCAAACTACGGTTACTATTCAAATTCAACCACACACTATTTCACCTCCAACACACACAGTTGTCATCTTCAACTTCTCTTCCTCTCTCTGCCGATTGCCCAAACCCATACAAATCCCATTCATTCACCCACTACCCCTTCTAATTCCACCCAAATTCATCTAAATCCATCTTTTAACACATTTTAATACAATTATACACATTAATCCACCTAAATCCCCATACCAATCCACCTGTAACACACACACACACACACACACACACACACACACACACACACACTTAGAATACACTCTAAACACACACTAAACACGCGCACAACCACTGAAACCCTTCCCAATTCTCTATATTTTTCCTTTCTAAGCTCCGATCTACACATAATACACGTGAATCCATCGAAATTCCCCACCCCGAACATATATACACACACCGAAACACACACATATATATTGCATATACTTCAACCAAATTAACCCTAAATTTTTCACAATTAATGGGTCGAGATAAAAGGGATTACCCTGTTAGATTGAGATTTTTTCCCTCTCTTTCTTCTTCTTCTTCTTCTTCCTCTCCGTTTTTTCTATTTTCTTCTCTGTTTTCTCCCCTCTGCTATGTTTCTTCTTCTGGTTCCAGGTAAAACTGTTCATGATTTTCCTTATTTACATTTTTCACCGCACAAATTTTATAATTTCCTTCATTAATCTCTATCCAACAATAGTTTATAATTGATTTTACTTAGTCAGTAAAATTAACTAGGAGGTGGAAAGCTTATAACCTTTTTCTCAAAGATTCCTAATATGAAATTGTACCTTGGCACCCAAAGTTTTCAAAATTATATTTTGACCCCTCTAGTTTAGAAAAATTATACTTTTGCCCCAAAATTCTTTTAAGTTTCCATTCTCCGCTAATACCCTTACTCAAATTTAATGCTCATTTATTTTTCGGGTCTCCGATAGTTATTTTAAATAGCTCCTGAAGTTCTGGATATTAAAGTGATCATCCACGAAGTTGAAGAAGGATCAGAAAACACTAAAGCATTGATTGCATTTGCATATACAGAGATGATTTCAAGGTCCACTCCTGGCTTCCATGCTAAGCATAGACCGCCGATAGTATTTACAGGGTCAACAATGTGATGATGATTGTTTCCAAGAGCATAGAGAATGGAGATTAGACGATCTGAAAGAATTTTTGTTTCCAAGAGAAAGGGAATTTTAGAGAGGAAATCACGAAGAAGGCAGTGTTGTGTTCGGAAATTTTTCCTTGTTCCGAGCCCTTGGCAGTTTCGAGAAAGAATTAGCATTGTGGAGGTGGTTGGAGGGGATGGCCTCCTTCCACCTGGGATGAAAGAAGAATCTGGGGTTTCACCATTAAAGCTTGTGGGATTTTTCGGTTGGCTCCTGAGTTTGGCTAGCTGTTTGAGTCTAGGACAGTATTTCAAAGTTTTCTTGTTGCTTTAGAGGTTTGGTTTTATAAGGGAAAGATTATGTGTGCTTTGTTGGATTTTTGAGTCCTGAGGAGTGGGGCGTTGTTCAGGTGCTACTTACAGTTTTTTTGGGTCATTTGGTTTCTGGTCTTGGTTTGGTTTTCTTTTTAGTTGTTGAGTTTGGTTGGTGTTGGTGTCTGAGTTGGAGGTTTGTGTGCATGTTTGCTGGGTTTCTTGGTTTCCAGAAGTGCATGGGTAGAGAGCTTGTTGAGTTTGTTTGTCTTGTTTGTTTTGCTCGAAATGACAGATGGTTGATGCTAGGTTTTGTCCTTTGCTAGTTTGGTTTGTTTGATTGGTTGGGTCGCTGGTTGAGTGTTGTGTTTGGTTAGGAATTCCTGGTCCTGTTTTTTTTGTTGACAGGCTATTTTTTGGAAGGAATTGGTTTGTGATGGGGATTTCTTGGTGTTTTTTCGGCTGGATGGAGCCCTGTGATGGATGGTTGTTTAGAGATAATGCGATAAGAGAATTGATTACCTTTAGTATTGTAGGTAGTTCTCTGATAAGAGTCTGCTTTATTGGGGATTGTGCTTCCTCTACCTCCGGCCCTTTTTGATAATTCTGGTGTATCAGAGTAGCTTTTCCCGGATGTTTTTGATGTTTTGGTATGGTATTTTGCTCTTGGGTTCGATCACCTTCGTAGGATGGTCTAATCCATAGAGTGTAGTATCTTGTTGCCCCAGCTTGTATCCAATTTGCAGTTTAGTCAGATTCTTGGTGGCACAATTTCTTCACATGGCCGAGATGCCCATATTCAAAACATAGATCTGTGAGTCTTTCGTACCTGAAATCAATCCATAACTCCTCAGCTCCTTCCCTTTTCAAAACGAATTCCTTTCGTATTGCTTTCCCAATTTCCAAATCAATTCTGATTCTCATAAATCCCTTCTCCCCTATTTTTCCTTCCTTTGAGGTTTTTACTTTGAGAACATTTCCAATCCTTTCTCCAATCTTGATGGCATTGGCCCTTGTCATTCTACTTGAAGGAAATCCACATATTCTTACCCAGAAAGGTGATGTTGACATAGTGATTTCTTGGATTGCCATGTCCGGCAGCCACTCGTGTGTCACCAGATTCCATTATAAACCAAGGTCTATTGTCAAGTATTCTTTGCATTTCTTCTGCATTGGTGAAGGTAAGCACAAATTTTCCTTCCTGCTCTCTGATTCTAACATCATTTGGGAGGTTCCATGCTTTGAGGATGGTGTTTCTGATTCCATTTCTGTTCAGAGGTTTATTACTTATGATTTTCCCGACTAATGTGAGGGTATGGTTGGGGCTTGAGAGGTTTGTATCTATTTTTAGTTCCAACGGTTCGGCTGAGCAATTAAGACGATCTGTCTTGACTATAAGATCATTTATTTCTGATTGGGTTGTTGGATTCATTCTTGGTGTGGAAGAACAAAGGGGTTCTAGCTTATGGGTATTGAATGATCTAATGATGTGGTTTGTTGGGGACAATATCGGGTTTTCTTCATTGCTGTTGAGTTTGATTGTAGTGGAAGATTTGGGGGAAAGGAAGTTATGGTTGTGTGCTGGTTTGGGGAGTATCGGGTTCTGGGTTTTGGATGTAGTAGGTAGGCAAGGCGAGCTGAGTATAGAAGAAAGACTAATCGGCAAGGATGCCAGAGATGATGAACTAATCAAGGGTTCAGCAGGCTCTAGTAGAAACTAGAGAGAACATTTCTCACTAATCTGCATTGAAAATCATGATCGCATGATAGTGTCTCCCTTGTTAGGCCAAAAGCCTGACGTATTCATTCAT
The DNA here is from genome assembly GCA_033065855.1 of Escallonia rubra. Lineage (NCBI taxonomy): Eukaryota > Viridiplantae > Streptophyta > Magnoliopsida > Escalloniales > Escalloniaceae > Escallonia > Escallonia rubra. The sequence continues at coordinate 736,960 of JAVXUO010002949.1, forward strand.
GAATTGGTGTATCTAGGTCCCTTGGAATCGTTAATGTGAGTCATAATATAAGGTGACTCACTGGTAAGAAGTAGAGGTTTTCCTCGCTAAAGTGGCAAACAGTTTTTCCACAAATAGTATATGGTCCAAATGTTTAGCGGTCACAATAAGTTACGGATTTGTGCCAAAGTTTACGGCTGAGATCAACTGCTAAAGTTTTTTATTACAAAGTTCATGATTAAGGTGGACTTCTAGCTGATCATCCATCAGCAGTAGACCTTTGTAGCTAATCCACTGTAGGTGGATACTAGCCAAAAAATGAATCATGCATTGATTTTGTTTGCTACAGTCAACTTTATTGTGTTTTTTAAGGTCACAATAATAGGAATCTACTTTCCCCAATTCTATCTTAATGATACAAAAATAGATTACTTTGCACGGGAAGCGAGAGGTCTTTTTGACGAGGCTATCACTTGTCTCATGCCATCTTTCATTTTGATCAGAAGTTGACCTTTACAATTGTTATGTAAAACAGGCTCTAGCTGATATGATGGAAAAAGAATCTAAGGTTAAGTGGGGTAACCGGATAAGCTTCGTTCTCCTCCCATTCACCATCGCTATACGTGATGATCCATTTCTTTATATTCGTGATGCTAAAGCAGTTATGGATCGAAAGAAACTCTCTTATGAAGCTATATGCACATTCAGATATGCTCACTTGGTATTCAAGTTGTTTGGACTCAAGGTATGGATCCTCAAAACATTTCTACTCCCACCTCATACACACAGATGAACGCACTGTGACCCAGCCTTTGATATGACCTCCACGAGAACCTTAATTTGTTGTTCAAAAACAAATAAAATACCTTCATATTCCCTTGAAACCTGTTCTTCACGTGATTTACCACTTGTTTGTAAATTACTTGGTATAAGTATCAAATTACAAATTAGAAGTATAGGATGCCTGGTAAACTCTCAAAGGACTGTAAAGGATCATCGACCTTCTTCACCACATGTAAGTGGTAAAAAATTCCATGCCATTTGAAATTGGTTAACACCCCTCCTTCTCCTTCTCCTTCTCCTTCTCCTCCTCCTCCACCATCTCTTCGTTGCAATCCCCCGTTCTTATAATCTTTTTGGGGAGATGGAAGAGAAAATATATATTGGGAGTTTAATTAAAGTTTAATCTTAGTAGCATTTAGGTAGCATTTACTGCAAATCACAGATTTTAGCAATACCAAACGTGCTACATCCTTAATGTTCATGCCTACGGACCATAGAAATTTTAACATAAATTCATGGCTTGATCTTGGTCACGACTTAGGGATTCCAAGAGGAGTTGTTATTCATTTTTATGAAAGCAATAGTATTTATTAGTATGAGAAGGCATCAATGGCCTTTTAACATTCGTTTTCATGGTTAACAGCCAGTTGCTGCTCTAACACACAAAATCGTTTCCAACACTACACTGGCCTTCTCAAACGTGGTTGGTCCGCAAGAAGAAATTAGTTTGTATGGCCATCCCGTTACTTACATTGCCCCGACTGTTTACGGGCACCCGCTAGTAAGTTGTTCTGTCCACTACTTTGTATGGCTGACCATCCCATTACCAAAATCTGATTTTATTACTCCACATTTTAAATATTGATTTTAATAACTCATGTGTTTTAATATAAGTGCATTAAGCTGCACAATACCAGTACCCAAGTTTTTCAAACATTGAGGTATTGATTTAATACACTAACAAACTTGTTAGGTACCGACTTTGACGGAGTTTCTATTCATAAGGTACTGGTGCACTTAATATGAAAAGGGATGCACTAAAGCGAAATAATTTGAAAGTTTGATTTTGAAATTGCATACTGAAACATCACTAAGATCTTAGTACCCAAGTATTTTTAAGCTTATAAAATTGAGATAGTGAATTTGATGAATTTAGAAGTATGTGATACTAAAATAAATCATTTAGATGCTGAGAACTAAAACAAAGTTTAATTGATAGTGTAAATTGCAAACCCGTAGAAAGAAAAGTTTGAACCGAGGTTTCTTAATTATTTGACCGAGTATTAACATTTTTGGTGTGCCCATGTCTTTTTTTTGTCTTTTATTACTTCACAGGCGTTGACATTGCATTTTCAAAGTTATTGCGATAAATTGACCATTTCCATGGCAGTAGACGAAGATGTAATCCCTGATCCTCATCGACTCTGCAATGATTTGGAGGAGTCTATCAACATAATCAAGGCGGCTGTGCTAAAAACAGCATTCCCCAAAAATGTCGTGTAGCAAATTTGAGAGATTTGTTGCTTCAGACTTTTATTTAGCGCCCAAAATTGTCAATAAAGCTCATTGGTGATGATTTCAGCAGCATTTAGAATGCCATCAAACCCTTAAACCACCACTTTTATGTTGCGGAATGGTAGTTGTCTCAGTCATCTTTTCATCGTACGACTAAATACCACCTTTTCGAAGACTCCATTGCATTTTCATAGAGTTAAGAGCTGCCCATGCATAGGCCATGTATCTTCATATATGTTTGTGTGTGTGTGTGTGTGTTTGTGTACCAGAATTGGTCAAGCTTTGATGTTGAGATCTTTATTGTAACGTGTGTCTTACATTTGAGTTTAATTTGAGGGTTTGTTAGTGGATGAGATGAACCATGAGTTAAATACCATTTTGTTAGTGCTTTGCCTATGGAATGTAGATCTTTAATGTTGTCAGCTACGATTATGGTTTTCCTATTGAACCTGGTGTTCAACCCAAAAGCATGCTCAAGAGATGGAGAAGCCCACCAGGTAGAAGAACCAATCCCGAACCCCATGTATTGTTGACGTGGGACTTGACACTTGGACATGCATGTCTGCCCGCTTTGCCTTGATATAAGGGATCAACTTCAAAACTGACCTTGAGAACAATTCAATAGCCACTCTTCATGCCAACTACCACATGATGTAGACGCTTGAAGTGAACACAACAGTGTAAACCATATGGCTCTTTGAGTTGCTTTGACGATGACAAGATGCTTAACCTTTGCTAATGACGACTACTCTTTACTCTTGTGTTCTACATTTACTTTAAAGGTATACATTTGTGGAAATGGGTTGACAAGCCAAATTAATGCAATCTACCACATTCAACCTTACAATTGGGTCATGTATGGCTTCAAGAACTATTTTAACTTTCATTTGTAACAAGTTTTCTGTTTTATCAACACACTCACTGGATTTGTTCCGTAGACGAAAGTCTACGGAAGGTTCAGGATCCATGAACTTGACCAAAACTTTGGTCAAATCAGGCGAAGTCAGGATCAGCAAGAGTTTGCAGCCGGAGATTCGTTGCAAATTGCAAGGTTGTGTTTTCGATGATTGCTATCGATATTTAGCGGCAACCACGTAAAATGCCTGGAATGGAGCTCTCAACGGCTACTTATTGCCGCCCACCGATATGGACCGGTTGTAACCAATAGAAAACGTTCGGAATAAAGAGCTTTACATTTTCACACCCTCTTTCTCTCTTCATCCTAAATAACAACTTGTGCAAAAATGTTTTGTAAGAACAAGTCTATATTTTTCCATCTATGACTTCTTCTTGCAATAAATAATGAATTAATTGTGACTATAAACCTTGCACTCAAAACTCAAATCTCGCCATCATTGTTGCTCACATCTATTGTGAGATATACTAGACGTGTGTTAATCAAGTACAACTACAAATTTCATTTTTAAATCATTCGTTTTCTGGATTGAAAATTACACGAGCCCATAGAATTATAGGTTGGCATGCCCAGGGTAATAGAATTGAGGTAGTGGATACTATTGCTAAGATTTTTTGATTATATCTGTTTGTAGGGGCACTTTTAAGGACGGCTGCTCTAGTGGATTTGGGGATTCCTGGGGCTTGATTGAAGCAGTGGGCAAGGACGTGAACAAGAGGGGCCGAATCGCAAGAACAAATTGCTTGTCATTCCTTGTGTGAATTTTTCTCTTCACCTTTGCTTTCATTGGATATTTCATTTATTTATTTGCTTATTGGTTTCTCTAAGCTTATATTGCTACTTAATCAAATCGTAAAGCACCTTTGCCAGTAAAGAAGCTAACAATTAGCCATAAAAAGTTTTAAATGATCACCAATACTTATTTACCGCCTGTTTGTATGGCTTAGGACAAAAAAGTACTATGAGAGACTCCTGTTCTAATTTGATATGTATTGTGTCTCGCTACAAGAAAACAAACATTTAGCGATGGATTTTTTGCGGCGGACCCCATTCCGTCGCTAAAAGTCTTCTTTAGCGACGGATTACCCCGTCGCTATAAGATTTTAGCGACGGAATTGTCCGTCGCTCAAAATCTATAGCGACAGACGTTTACCAACGGTGTTTTACCGACGAATAATCCGTTGCTAAAATGTATTTTTTGTTTTTTACTTTCGGGTGAATTTTGAAAATAGTTTTAGCGACAGATTAGAGTCCATCACTAAAACATTTTTTTCAACATTTTTAATGACCTTTAGCAATGGATTGTATCCCGTTGCCAAAAGTCCGTCGCTAAAGAACATTAATTATGTACCTTTAGCGATGGAAATTTCTGTCGCCAAAAGTCAAAAAACTATAATAAAAAAAACTTTTGGTGACCGATCTTTAGCGTCGGTATCTAAAGTCCAAAACATTTGTAAAAAAATACTTTTAGCAACATAATTTTTGCGACACGAAAATTCCGTCGCTAAAAGTCTTTTAAGTCAAAACCCTAATTTTCTTCTCTTTCTCCAGCGTTCTCTTTTTCTCTCTCTTCTCTCTCCACTCCACCATTGTCGCAGCGTCGCCCCACCGCCTGTCGTAGTTTTCGTTGCAGTCCCACCGCTGCGGCGGTGGACTCTACCATTGCCGCAGTGTCGCCCCACCGCCCGTCATAGTCTTTCGTTGCAGTCCCAACGCTGCGACGGTGGACTCCACCATTGCTGCAGTGTCACCCACCACCCATCGTAGTCTTTCGTAGCAGTCCCACTGTCGCAGCTCCACTGCCGCAGCGTTGCCCCACCGCCCGTCGCCGTCTTCCACCACAGCTCCACCGCTGCAGTGTTGCCCGTCTGCGCCGTCCCATCGCAACGCAGTCCAACCGCAGCGCCAGCCAAACGCCACCGTCCAGCTCGCCGACCTTCACCGCAACGCCCCTCAGCACAGCACCGTCCCACGGCAGCCCTGACCCACTGACTACAGCCACCTAGCCTACCGTCAACTGCCTGTACGTTTTTTTCAAATACTTATAATGTAATTTAATTGTAATGTGTTAAAATGTAAATTAATTATAATTTGTTTATATTAATTGTACTCAATAAATGTTTGAATTATGTTGTGTATTCAATATGTGTTTGAATTATAATGTGTATTGTGTATTCAATAATTGTAGTTTACCCCGATCAACCGTAATTGGACCAATTAACTCTAATTAATCCCGATTAACCCTAACTGAATCAATTAACCGTAACTAGCCCTCATCAACCCTAATTGAACCAATTACACTACAAGAAAAAGGGTTTTTAACAACGGAAGCAATTCTGTCGCTAAAAGTCGCTTTCAGCGACGAAATGTATCGTGTCTAAAAATTCGTCGGTAAAAACTTTTACCGATGGGCAGTTCCGTCGGTATACCAACGGATTTTCCCCAACGGGTTTTTAGCGACAGAATCTCCGTCGGTAAAAGTTTTTAGAAAATTTGTAATTTCAGTCAAAATTTTAAATATATGTTTAGCGACGGAATTTATTCGTCACTAAATATTCCGTCACTTTTAGCGACGGAGTTGCTCGTCGCTAAAAATATCCATCACTTAAAGTCTAAATAATATTGACTTTTATTGACAGACTTTTAGCGACTGACCATTCCGTCGCTTAAAGTCCTGTAATAAAAAGTCTAGTCCCCTTTTTTTTCTCTCTCCCCATTTTCTCTCTCAGTTTCTCACTAACTCTCTGATTTTCTCCCTCCGGCGACCCCCCCACTCCGGCGTCCCCCCTCCGGCGATGCCCCCCCCCCCCCAGCAACACCCCCCCCACCCCGACGACGTCGTGCCCCTCAGATCGACTTCTTCCAAGCCCTCGACTACAGTGCCACCACCGCCACCGCACTACCTCCTGTAAGCTCCATTTTACCCTAATTTGTTTTAATGCATGTGGTTTAATTCATCTAAGTGTAATTAAATTTAATTTGTTATGATGTGTAGTGTAATTGAATTTAATTTGTTATAATGTATAGTGTAATTGTATATGGTTTATTAAGATTTTTGTTATAATGTTTAATTGTACTAGGAGTTTAATTAAATCCTAATTAATACTAAGTAACCTTAATTGAACCCGATTAACAATAATCAACCCTTGTTAGCATTAATTTTTCGTAATTAACACAAATTAGCCCTAATTAATCTAAGTAAACCTAATTAGCTCTAATTAGCCCTAGATAGCTTTAATTAACACTAATTGGCCCTAATTAATACTAATTAACCCCAATTGAACCCGATTAACCCTAGTTAGCCCTAAAGAACCCTAATTAACTCTAAGGAACTTCTAATTAACCCTAGTTAACCCTAATTAATCCCTAACACATCTTGAAGTAACCCTAATTAACCCTAATTAAATCTAATTAAACCCTAATCACCCAAATTAAACCCTAATTAATCCAAGTTAACCTAATTATAGTTAATTAGGGTTAACCTCGATAAACCCTAACTAAACCTAATTAACACTTATTAGGCCTATTTAATACTAATTAACCCTAATTAGCCCCGATTAACCCAAATTAAACTAATTAAACCTAATTAATCTAAAAAATCATAATTACCCAAATTAATCCTAATTAGTCCCGATAAACCCTAACTAAACCCTAATTGACCCTAATTAATCAAATTAAATCCTAATTACCCTAATTAAATCCTATTTAGCCCTGATAAACCCTAACTAAATCCTAATTAGATATACTTCTTAGCCTTGATAAACCCTAATTAACCCATTTAAACCCTAACTAGCCTAATTATCCTAATTAAACCCTAATACATACTTAATTAACCCTGATAAGCCTATATACAACTCTAACCCTAACTAAACCGTAAACCCCATCAAAATCACAGGCGACACAATATCAACTTCACGAATGAACTCCATATTCCACTGAGAAACGTGAGTCGGCTGCCCACATTAGGAATATTCATTGTTATTTTGTGGTGTCCATTGACAGTGAGTTAGTTACAACTCGTTGTCAACGAATTTGAAAGTGAATCATTTTGGTTATGGCATGTTCTTGCAAATTAACATAATGATCCATTTTTCTGAAATTTTGAAATTTCAGAAAGATGGTTGCATATGTTACCAATTTTCAAACGCATTCATGCATAAAAACCCTTAGTTCCCATTCTAAGGTACTCATTACAAAGTAATGCTTTGTAATGAGCCTTTGGATGTCCAGTTTGGACAATTTGAAAAAGCTAAGTGTTTATAAAATAGTATATCGACTCATGTTCTGTGTTTTATGTCGTGGATATTTTTTACATGTTCTCCAGTGTTTTTCCAGGTGCATATAGATCTGGTGTCTTAACATCCATTAATTCTTGCAAGAGCAAGATTAGACGGATGTTAGAACACCTAATTGATGTCGTGTACTTGGAGAAATACGAGGAGTTGCTGCCGAAATTTCCACAGACATAGGACTAAGCATAAGTTGGTAACTGTTTTATAAACATGTGCTTTTCTAAATGGGGTAGGACCACTACCTATTAGAGAACGGAGTGGGTATATATAGACATGTTATCACAAGCATGCATTCATTTTCACATCGACATCGACACTGACCTTATAATTGGTTTTAATTTAAGGTGGTATATAGTACATAATCTCAGTCGTCATGTCGGTCGATCGAAGTTGGATGAAAAGAAAAAATAATGATGATTTTGAGGATCGCGTCGACGAATTTCTCGAGTTCACTTACGCACATCCTACACATGTTGACTCTGAAACGATAAGGTGTCCGTGCGGTATATGTGAGTTATTGTTTTGGAAAAGGAGAATAGTGGTAAAATGGCATCTTCTCCGATACAGTTTTATGGGTGGATACACAAGGTGGACACAGCATGGGGAAACTATAGTAATGTCATCCAACCCAGCTAGTCAAGCTGACGTTAGGGAGGATGGTATGATTACCGAGATAAGATTATGGATGTTGGGCATCCTAATGTTGAATGGGGTGACTACCGCGGCGATGACAATCCCCAACAGCCGAACGAGGGGGCTTATCACTTTTATGACTTGTTGAGAGACGCATATGAGCCATTGTGGGATGAAATTTGGAAACACACACGGCTGTCTGTGGCTAGTCGGTTATTACAGTTGAAATCAGACCACGGGCTAAGTGAGAAAAGATTTAATGAGTTTGTTACTTTTATCAAAGAAATTTTACGGGAGAATGAAAAGCTGCCCCCGTCGTACTATGATGCAAATAAGATGATGAGGAAACTTGGATTTAGCTATGAGCGGATAAATGCATGTAATAGAGACGGTGTATTATTCTGAAAAGAGAATAAGGACTTGACACGGTGTCCAGTATGTGATCATTCGAGGTATAAACTGGACAAAGGGAAGAAGAAAAATATTGCATGGAAGGTACTGTGATATTTTCCTGTTACCCCAAGGCTACAGAGGATGTACTACTCCTCCAATACGGTTGAACACATGAGGGCTCACTGTGAGACTTGTAGCAACGATGCTGATGTACTGACACACCCAGCTGATGGTGAGGCGTGGAAGGAGTTTGACTACAGGCATCCAAGCTTTGCTTAGGAAGTTTGGAATGTTAGACTAGGTTTGGCAACCGATGGGTTCAACCCTTTCAGGCAGTCTAGCACGCCTTACTCTACATGGCCTATCATTATTGTCCCGTACAACCTTCTACCAGGCATGTGCATGAAGAAGCCGTACATGTTTTTTTCGTTGCTTATTCTGGGGCCGAAGAGTCCCGGTAAGGACATAGATGTGTATTTAAGGCCGTTGATTGATGAGCTCAAACAGATATGGGATCATGGAGTCGAAACTTATGATGCATCCCTCAAATAGAACTTTCAGATGAGGGAGGGCTGCTTTGATGTGGACTATACATGATTTCCCTATAGTGGGAATGACGTGTGGGTGGCATACATGGAAAATTAGCTGCCCTGCTTATATGAGCGTGAATCCCGGTCATACGTTAAAGCACGGCGGGAAGCCCTCCTGGTTCGGACGTCACCAAAAGCTTTTGCCACTAGACCATCAGTTCTGTAGGCAGAAGGATAAACTTGACGGGACAATCGAGTGTGAGCTTGTGACACTGAACTACCCATCTGGTGAAGAAGTGTTCTCGCACCTGAAGGCACTTGATACTGACATACCATACGGCAAGGGTGTGCCGAATTAGAAGATTCCAGGATACGAGAAAGAGCACAAATAGAGGAAACAATGTATTTTCTGGGAGTTAGCCTACTGGAGGACACTCATTATCCGAAACAACATGGATGTGATACATATTGTGAAGAATATTTTCGATAATGTGTTCAACACAGTGATGAATGTCAAGGGAAAATCGAAAGATCACCTTAAAGCGAGAAAGGATCTACAACAGTTGGGTGTATGCCGTGAAATGCATCCTCGGGCAGTCAACGAGAGGACGCTACTTCTGAAAGCACCTTACTGTCTAGACAAGAAACATGTGGAGAAGGTCTGTCAGTGGATTAAGAATTTGAAACTTTTGGATGGGTATGCATCCAACATATCTTGTTGTTACAATGTATCAGAATGCAAGGTTCAAGGGATGAAGAGTCACGACTGTCACAAATTTATGAAAAGATTCATTCACATTGCTTTCCGGGAACTGTCGCCAAGGGTTGTATGTGAGACTTTAACTGAATTATCTCATTTCTTTCAGGATATCTATTCTTCTACAATCTGGGTGAGTAGCATGGAGCTACTTGAGAAGAACATTGTGTTGACAATTTACAGGGAATTTGTAGTAACATAGAGTACAGTGCTGCAACAATATATGCCCTTCTAAATTGTGATGAAGTTTCGAAATTCGTTGAGTAATTTTCTGACTTCAGATAATTTTTGTACATAATTGAAAATGTGTGATCAGTGGGTTAACTCTCTCGATTTGCAGTGAATTCGATGCGGAATCTTTAATCACTGATCCCGCTGGACTTGCATCTCATCAAAAATCACAATTTGTGGAGTGGTTCAGAAGACATGTAAGTCTTTAACCAAAATATACTATGTTTTATATACCACTCCATATGTGGTTTATTAACTTTCACCGTCTTATATAATTGGTTCAGTCGATCGATGCGCCAGTAGCCTCCTTATTGAAATTACTAACTCAAGACCCTAATAAACAAACAGCCTGTCGTGGAGGCTATATCATCAATGGGTTCAGGTTTAACATAAAAGATGATGACCAGATGAAACAAACCCAAAACAGTGGAGTTTTGGTCAATGGCGACAGTTATGACGAGAATTACATGGACTTTTATGTAGAGCTGGATGAGATTGTTGAGCTAACATATCTGGGTTCCCAAAACTGCCTGGTAATGTTCAAGTGTACATGGTTCGATGTCACATGCAGTTGAGGAATCCGTGTTAGCTCGCATGAGATTATAGATGTCGATTTCAAGTCAAGACTTGCATCAGACGAGCTGTTTGTGTTTGCTAGTCAAGCTGCACAAGTCTTTTACACGGAGGACGTCGCAAATCCTAAATTTCATTGGTATACAGTTATCAATTCCAAGAAATTGCCCATGTAATATGACAGTGAGGTAGACACCTTTCAAGCCGACCAAGCACATGTCTCAGTACCTGTTGAGGTGGACAACGAGGATGACGATCTCCCTCTTCAACCAACAGTTGATGTAGGAGAAGAAGTCGTAGATGATGACGCGGAAGACGTAGAAAGTATTGAAGATGATGAGGCTAAGTCTACTGACGAAGAGGAAGAATTACTCAATGAAGAGGACGACGAGTCCCAGGAAGAAGAGGATAACGAGTTCGACGCTGATGATGTCGATGATTTACAAAATGAAGATGATTGACTTGTACTGTTGTAACATGCATTGTTTTAGTACTCGGTTCATATAGTGTTTTTATACTCGGTTCATTTATATAGTGTTATAACATGATGTGGACTATACATTGTTTTGTATGTGTTAATTTCTTTAATTTGGACTTGTTGTACATGAAGTCAGACATGGATAGATTACGGGCCATCCGTGGCCACGGTGGACGCCGAGCTGTGTTAACCCCAGTGGCTCCCGCCTCGTCATTGCCTACTGATGACGAGGCACATAGTGCCCACATCCAGCAGGCAGGGGCCCAGTCCCAACACCAGCCGCGGACGATGCCCTAGCAGCAGCCGCAACCGCTACCCCAGCCCAAGTCCCAGTCCCAGTCCCAGCCGTTGGCCCAGCCCCGGGCCGATTCCTCCCACATGCCCGCTGGTTCTCCTTCTTTTGTGGGTTCTACCTCAGGTATTTTTGATAACGGCGTTTGGTCATAATGCTAGAGTGGTATGTAAATTATATTTGATTTGTATTAATGTTGGTGTTTTGCAAGATCTCGACGAGGCCTTGGACCGACATACGGGGTGCGGATCGACCCCTAGCATAAAAAGAGGGTTACTCTCACCCAGGAGGGCCAGTAAGTAAAAAAATTACATAATGCAGTACTTACAATATTCAATTCTGATATTTATTAATGTCCACTTATTTAATGTATTTGATGGTTGTTTCTTTATCAGGATCCTGGAGACTCTGGAGAAGACAAAGATCGATGTCCTTGTGAATGGCCGATTCTTTGAGCCACAGCTATATTGGAAGGACTGGGACGTCGCGACGAAGGAGTCCTTATTGGAGGAGTGGCTGGTATGGTTTTTTAGCCATTTGTGTCAGTCATTATTTGTTTAATTATAACGTAATTTTAAATTAATCGTATTGACTGTGTAATTGGATACGTTGCAGGAGGGGGTTCGAGTTTGAGTCGCCTGAGCAGCAGGCGTTGGGGCGGCATGCCTTTTTTGCCTACATTGGCAAAAATTACCGGCAATGGTTGCACGACGCACATGAGCGGGTGAGGAAGATGACGCCCGAGGGTGCCCCGATGGAGGAGTGGAAGACATTTCCCTCTCATTGGATATCTCCAGCTGTATCGGGAAAGATGGTGGATAGGTGGAGGAATGTTACATCTTGGGAGGCCAAGAATAAGAGTGGAAGCGAGAACAAATAGTACAAAGATCCCACGCACACGGGGGTGTCAGTGGCTCACAACGTCCTCCGACACAAGAATGCGATTGAGCACCCGAACCTAGCATCGAATCAGGTCTGTGCTCTGACGTACACTCAAACGCACGTAAGGAAGAACGATAAGGACGATCAACACCAGGCAGGGGACTATGTTTCTGATATTTCTCGGCAGATCGATGTAAGTTATGAATTAATTTATTTAGTTTGTTAAATTTTTGCCTTTGTATTCGATGTTTGTCCCCTTAGTGTTTTGAATGTCAAATCACTGTTTTGCAGGCCTCGTACGAATAGATCAAGGGGTCTGGGCAGCAGTCCGGACAGCCATCAGCGTCCACAAGTACAGGCAGGAGTACTGGGGGATTGAAGCGATGACTGGATACACCGGGGGTCGTTAATAGGCCGAAAGGCCGCGTACAAGGCCTGGCACGACTGCACGTGTCTTGATAGGAGTTTTCCCACTCGTTCCTATACGTGCAGGGCAATGACCAAGACTGAAACTTAAATTCTCTTTCCTTTGCTCGGCTCAGATCTAATCCACACCCAATGCGATCTATTATTTATTGGTTATCACCCGCGGAAAGGAAGTCAAACGAGAGTGAGCTTTTGAGAGCTTAGTAAGGTCACTCAAACGAAGAAGTTATGAAATAATTCATAGATACAATTCAATGATACTTTAACTCACAGATGTAAATCGATGATGGTTTTCCAAGAGTTTTAAGACGAACATAAATAGTTCGATCAAATATCAATATGACTTTCAGATACGATACAAATAATCACAGATGCTATTGACCATGAGCAATTGCAAAGTCACACATGCAGTGCAGGGTAATCACTTAGCAAAGCCACAAAGGCGATCAAGGGGCTAGCCCACACCAACACATTGGCTAGTCCGTCAAGGTACTAGCCCACACCAATATCCTCCAACATACACCAACTCCCACCAAAACACACCAATGCAGAATCTCATGTTAATTTAACAGAACGACAACAAACGATAATACAAAGATTAAATCGATGCACAACGAGAAATAAATACAGAGCCTCGACTAGGATTTCCAATAAACGTGTAAGGCTCAAAACAGGGCATTAAAGGCAAACGATGCACATTTCAACTATAACGGAATTCAAAGAAAATTCAATAACAATTCAGAAAAATATTTATGAGGACAAATAGATGAAACTGGGTTTCGAATAGAAATCTCTTACCTCAGTCCAAGCTATGCACTACTATTCAACTTGTTCAAAATCCTCGAGTCAACCTAAATTGATAATTAAATTATCAGAATACAAACTAGTCTCATATACTATGAACTCAAAGCTACTTTCTTAACGTCACTCGCTCCGACACTCTCAATCTAAATCCAAAAATGAAAACGGATCCCTCGGATAGCCAACTTAATCGATAACTCCTCACGCCCCATAAGCAATAAGACATCCCAAACTTCATAATAAATGCTTATAAAATACTTTTATAGTTTAAAACAGCATAATAAGTAAGAATATGAATTTTCTAAAATTTTTAATATTTTTTAATAGAAATAATTTTCTTAAATACCAGAAAAAGCTCAAAAATAACAATTAATTCTTCTAACTCAAATCAAAGTCCCATAATTTTCATGATAGCATCATAATATATAGGAAAAATATTGAAACTGAAATTAGGATTTAAAAAGCACCGAAATCATTTTAAAATTATATATTTTGCTAAATCATATGTGATACAAATTTAGTATCAAATCAACTCTAAAAATTACGAAACTGAAGTTTCTTTATGCCATGAAAACATTATAGAAATTCTATTAGAATTTAATAAGAATTTTAAAGACCCCAAATGGATTTTAGGAAAACTGAATTCTCAAAACATATTAAAAATACCAAACAATGTCAGAAAAATATGAAATTTTATTATTTTTTGACAATCATACAATACTCAACAGCCACATGGTACAACTATGCAAGCATAGTGTACCACTCCACTACACAACCCCATTAGCAGCCTACTCATCTTCTTCTTCCCTTTGCTCTCTGGAAAACTCAGCATTCACTCCTCACACAATCCACTCACAGCATCTGTCACGCCCCCGAAACGGGAGGCCGTGACTGACAACAAACCTCTAAATATACCGCTAAGGTCCTAAAAGCAACGGTACAAACAGAGCACTAAAAACCTCTAACATAAAGTATTTCCATATATAACAAAAGTCTATTACAATACGTTCCCAAAATATTCCTTTACAAAATGATTTCTATGCGCAGCGGCTAAACAAATGTTCCAATACATTTACATTGAATTGGCCCTATCTGGGTAAGATTTCCAAAGTACGGATACAAAAATTTCAATGATAAGCAAAAGTCGAAGAACTCCAAGGCTGCCATAACATTAATTGTCACTCTCTTCACCTGTGGCAAATGCAAGGTAGGAAAGAAAAAGGGTGAGCTCAAATAGCCCAGTAAGGTAGTTGAATAGCAAGATATCAAGCAGAAACTAACAGAAACGAATGTCAATATTAGATGGAAAAGAGCAAACCATGTCTTACTATCGAATATTGGAGCAACAAAGTTAAGCATTTAACCCAAAACACATGTCAATTATATCCCGGGCATGCTATAAACATACGATGACTATGATGGTCATAAGACCCAAATGTCGAACAGAACATACAAACATCAAACGTGTGCTACCGGAGCGTACTAGGAGTCTTTGGCTCTCTAGCATAATAAACATATGTCTAAAAGACCCTCTCAATTTGAGAGTTGTTCAACATAGTTAATGTCAATCTTAAATTGATCGTGAAAAATGTACAAATGCAAATGTGTGCTCATCTAGGCACAAATGGAGGAGGGTACACAATGTTATAAACGAAAGAAAAAGTTAAACAAACCAATAGTGAATCATTAAAGATGAACATAATTGGACAAAGTATAAGCTTTCGGATTTTGAAAATACCTTCCTACAGAAAAAAAAACGATACAACCCCTTACCACAGCAAGAATAGAGAAAGTCCATTACCTTATACAAGCAATTCGACGAAAATTCAATCCTCCCAAGCCACGCTACTTGATTACGCCGAAATTCTCCAAAGGAACAAACAATTTAGTGCTGAAAATAAAGCACAGAGTGGGAGAGGTGACAAGTAGGGGAAAAAAGGAATCACAGAGTGGGAGAGGTGACAAGTAGGGGAAAAAGGAATCTGGAGAGAGAATTCTATTTAAATGAAACCCTAACTACCTAATTACACAAATTCCCCCAAACTTTAGCCTCTTATTCAAAGGGCACCAAAACTTTCCTAATATTACAAAAAGACCACAAACTTGTTTAATCAGTTATTTACTTATTTATTTATTTTAAATTGATTGAAAATTATTAAAATATGGGGTATTACATTCTCCCCACCTAAAAAGAATTCCGTCCTCGGAATTAGATGTACCTTAATGTTCTTGCAAATGCTATATTTTTAGAGCGCATGACGCGCTCCTTACAATCCAAAAATACGTTCAGGTTGCTCCCCGAAGTATTTGTACTTGGCTAACAAATGAAACACGTAGAACTAAGTTAATGCAATCAAAATTCAAAACACCCGAAACCAATACAATACCAACACGCGCACGTTGCATCATTATGATAATACATCAAACCATAGCCTTGGTAAAATGCCTAACATTAACACCTTAACTTAAGGTATACCAAAAGTAGTAACCAATCTTCACATCAATCACATGGGACTTGTACTCTATAAGATCCAAACCGTGAGATCTAACTTTCCCTCTTATCACCTCTACAGCCTCACACTAAGACCTAGGTGATCAAAATCTACACCCGTACCAAGTCACATTTCAATACTCTCTTAATGATATTTCGCTAACAACTGAGACTAACTAGTAACTAAAGGTTGTTAAGTTATTAGCATGCTTTCCGCCTAATGCATCAACTAGCCCATTCGCCTTACAAATATAATTCTTAATCAAATTGTCGACATCAGTTTCTAAAGTTACTATGCCTACAACATCTTAGCACTTAAAAACACATGGTTAGACAAGATAACATCAAACTCAATCCTCTGGTCCATATTCTATTGACTGCTAAAACCAAAAACTCAATGTCTAAGGCCTAAATAAAACTGTAATGATGCAATGTCTATGAAAGTCAGTAATCAACACAACGAGATCACCTTAAGAGAAATATTATTCCCATCAATTTTCACTAGTCTAACCCAAAAACCAATACCATCGAATAACCTTTGAAACATAGTACTTTGACTTAGCCAATATTGATAAACAATTTATATACGAGCACTACGGATCACACCAAAGACTGAAAATTATAACCACTATACTTTCGTTGTGTACTCTGATGTCTCAAATCAACCGAGTTGAAACTATTACCAAATCAATCATGACAAAATTTGTTACCTTAAAACAACCCAAAAATTTAATTCTACACACGCATCCACCAATATTTAAGTCTATAAGTCACCACATCACTCATATATTGCAATAACAACCTTTACTGTTTATAGCTACTAATTGATATAGCCATACAAAAGTACCAAAAGTTTTAAGTCTTGCGAGTCTATCAATCATCCTCTTTGGTTAAAGCTTAAAGTTTTTGAACTCCAAAGGCAAGTAACCTGTAGTCTACTATTGCGTACTTGGCCCAAATCTCACTCTTGGGCTAAAATTTTGAATAATTTATCAAAACCTAATCCACATTCTCAAAGTCTAATCTCAATCATAGATTATCTCTGGCTTAAGAGTCTACAGAATCGTATACCTAAGCTCTGATACCAACCATGTCACACCCCCGAAACGGGAAGCCGTGACTGACAACAAACCTCTAAATATATCGCTAAGGTCCTAAAAACAAAGGTATAAATAGAGCACTAAAAGCCTCTAACATAAAGTATTTCCATATATAACAAGAGTCTATTTCAATACGTTCCCAAACTATTCCTTTACAAAATGATTTCTATATGCAGTGGCTAAACAAATGTTCTAATACATTTACATTGAATGATCCCTATCCGGGTAAGATTTCCAAAGTGTATACAAAAATTTCAATGATAAGCAAAAGTCGAAGAACTCTAAGGCTGCCATAACATTCAATTCACTCTTTTCACCTGTGGCAAAGGCAAGGTAGGAAAGAAAAAGGGTGAGCTCAAATAGCCCAGTAAGGTGGCTGAATAGCAAGTGATCAAGCAGAAACTAACAGAAACGAATGGCAATATTAGATGGAAAAGAGCAAACCATGTCTTACTATCGAATATTGGAGCAACAAAGTTAAGCATTTAACCCAAAACACATGTCAATTATATGCCAGGTATGCTATAAACATACGATGACTATGATGGTCATAAGACCCAAATGTCGAACCAAACATACAAACATCAAGCGTGTGCTACCGGAGCGTACTAGGAGTCTTTGGCTCTCTAGCATAACAAACATATGTCCAAAAGATCCTCTCAATTTGAGAGTTGTTCAACATAGTCAATGTCAATCTTAAATTGATGGTCACAAATGTACAAATGCAAAGGTGTGCTCATTTAGGCACAAATGGAGGAGGGTAAGCAATGTTATAAACGAAAGCAAGAGTTAAGCAAACCAATAGTGAATCAATAAAGATGAACAGAATTGGAAAAAACATAAGCTTTCAAATTTTGAAAATACCTTCCCACAGCAAAAAAAAATGATAAAACCCCTTACCACAGCAAGAATAGAGAAAGTCCCTATTCCCAACCTATTCTGGTCGCACCCAAAGGCCCATTGGGGTCCCATTTCCATGACACATCCGCACAAGCAACAGTTAATATTCAACGCTCACAACCGGTCAAAGCATGCATGCTCAAGTCACGTGCACTTCTCACTTTCGTTACATTACTTCGTCACCAAGAAACTCATCCTTGCGCGACTACTCATCACGCTCCGACCGTCGCACATCGCCCGCCGCCTGTCAGCGCACCTTGGCGCTTACCGAAGGAGGTTGGCCTTGGCCTCCCCCTTGGGGTTGGCCTCGGCCTTGGCCTTCCCCTTGGGGTCAGCCTCGGCCTTGGCCTTGAGGTTGGCCTTGGCCTTTCCCCAAGGGTTGGCCTTTGGCTTCCATGCTTAGCATTTTCACTACTCTTCAAGGGACCATACATCACTCCGCGACCCCGTCGCCCGGACGTCACTCCGCGACCCCGTCGTCCGGACGTCACTCCGCGACCCCAGTCGCCCGAAACTTACTCCGGGACCCGGTCGCCCATCGTCCAGACGTCGCCCGCACCGCATGCCAACTCCGCGACGCTCATCGTCCGTCGCCTGGACGTCGTCTTCGTGACCCCCGTGCGCCGTGCCGCTGATACAGCCGTGCCCCCAGGCTCTTTGTCACACTACTGTGCCCCCGGCACCATACTCACTGCATCGCGCCCATGCGCCACAATCATGTTACATGCCCCCTGGGCACCACACTCATTCACCACACCATGCACACCTTGCCTTGGTCGTGCAACATGCTTCGACCCATTCTCCGGAGTGTGCAACATCCTGCGGGGATAGGCGACTCCTCCGGGACACTATCTCTGCCAGGGAGCTCTTCAACTCCCCTTCCGCCACGTAGACGGCTCCTCTGGGATGCTACCTCGGCCAGTCGGGTAGACGGCTCCTCCGGGATGATACCTTGACGCGCTCCGAATGCTCCGGCACAAGGACTCACCCGCGGGGATAGGCAACTCCTCCGGGACACTATCCCCGCCAGCGAGCTCTTCAACTCCCCTTCCGCCAGGTAGACGGCTCCTCCGAGATGCTACCTCAGCCAGTCGGGTAGACGACTCCTCCGGGATGCTACCTTGACGCTCTCCGAGTGCTCCGGCACAAGGACTCACCCGCGGGGATAGGCGACTCCTCGAGGACACTATCTCCGCCATGAAGCTCTTCAACTCCCCTTCCGCCAGGTAGACAGCTCCTTCGGGATGCTACCTTGACGTGCTCCGAGTGCTCCGACACAAGGACTAACCCGCGGGGATAGGCGACTCCTCCAGGACACTTTCTCTGCTAGGGAGCTCTAAGTGCTCCGGCATGAAGACTCCCCTTTCGCTAGGTAGACGGCTCCTCCGGGATGCTACCTCGGCCCGCGGAATAGGCGACTCCTCCGGGACACTATCTCCGCCAGGGTGCCTGCGTGACTGGCCTACGTGCTCCGACACTGGGGGCTTGCGTCGGCACCCTTAGGGACTATGACCCCCTGGTCACTCCGAGACGGGAGCAGGTCTTCGGAGGGCATCGCGCCTAGTTCACCTGGCAGTTGGGCGTTGGGTCTTCCCCACCGCTGCTAGGCCTGTGGGACTCTACAAGGGCTTGGATTAGAGGCTAGATCAAGGGGATTCTCTGGCCACACCGACGTTGTGGGAGCCAGTCTTTCAAGACAGACAGAGCGACGTTGTGTGGGGCAGGCCGGGTGAATATGCGATCCGGCAGTCCGTGGAGCACCGGCACCCGTGTGCCCCCTGGTGACGTGTCACTCTTAGGGAGCGCCACGTGTCGGTTAACGACATCATCATCTCAATCTCTATAAATAGAGGTCTTGAGAATTCATTCGAGGAGGTTGGACATTTTCAGAACATATTTCACTTTCTCACTCTAGAATTCTAGAGAGAGAAACATACATGACCCTGACTCTGGACCTAAGCATTGGACTGTGACTGTCGTCGTGTATTCATCCTACGCCATCGCCCTCGCAGCACTGCCACCCTCAAGCTCTGTCTGGGAAGCCATTGGTCTCTGCGCTTGTTCCACCCTTGTTGTGTCCTACATCAACATACTTAGCATCTGACTCGGACTGCATTCCTTGTGGCACCTCCATGTTGACTGCGAACCCATTTTCCTTGGCATCAGTCCCTTACCTTATACAAGCAATTCGACAAAAACTCAATCCTCCCAAGCCACGCTACTTGATTACGCCAAAATTCTCCAAAGGAACAAACAATTTAGGGCTGAAAATGGAGAACAGAGTGGGAGAGGCGGCAAGCAGGGGAAAAAAGGAATCTGGAGAGAGAATTCTATTTAAATGAAACCCTAACTAGCTAATTACACAACCCCCCCCCCCCCAAACTTTAGCCTTTTATTCAAAGGGCACCAAAGCTTTCCTAATATTACAAAAAGACCACAAACTTGTTTAATTAGTTATTTACTTATTTGTTTTAAAGCGATAGAAAATTATTAAGATATGGGGTATTACAGAATCCCTTCCCTTATTTCTTTCCTTGCACTCATTCCACATACACACATATATACACTTACATCTTCTCCCTTTTTCTCAAGACCCATTTGACCCACAAAAATATACACAGCCTCTCTTTTCATCTTACTCACACCAGAAACAAACACACTCTTACTCACTACCATGGCTACTCCTTCTTTACACCTCATACACCCCATTCATCTCACACATTGCAACACCTTTTACATCAACACATTATGTACACAATCCACCAATTCTCCTTGTTACACCATTGCTGCAACATCAGCAATATACAACACACACACTGCTGCACCAGCAGCAGTGTACCCTCTTCACCCTTTGTTTTTCTCTCAAACACACATTGTGCACGCATAGATTCTCACTTCATTTAAATCTTCACATAACACACATGCATTACACACACTCACCCCATATTCAATCACTTACAATCATCACAATTCCACCCAAGACACCACTGCTGCAACAGCAACATTGTTTTTACACGCACAGTGTGGTTACACACACTAAAATCCCTTCAACCACACATGCATCAAGCTCAAATTTCCACTAATTACATTCTTCTACATGTATACATACCCACTTTCATGCCTAAATCCACAATTTCATTCTATACACTTTTTAATTTTATCATGAACATGCACATTATTGCACCACCCCCCATCACAGCTCTCTAAACACACCTTAAAATATTGTAAAACTAAGAGGCAAAATTAAAGGGATCGAAGCTTACCGAAATCGAAACCCAAACTCGCCGGATTTCCAGCACCAATTCTAATCGTCGGTGACTGCTCTTCCAGCCTCTCTCTTTTTCTTTCTTTTTTTTTGCCCTTATTTGGTTGGAACCGAAATAGGATTTAAAATCCCAATTGCTCAAATTTTTTGGCCAATTTCTCTCATATGTTTTCTCTTTAATTTATCTTTCCAAAATAAAGAGTTAACCAGCTAAAATTTTCAGATTATTATTATTATTATTAGTTAGTAACCCCAATAAAAGTTAAATTTTCAAGTAACCTCTTTAACTATCATAAATTCCCTAGTGCAACTAGGGATGGCAATAAGACCCGCAACCGGCGGATCCCCGCCCCGCCCCGCTCTTATAAGAGTGGGTCTTTTTGACTTTGACTGGGCCACGGGGCGGGTATGGTTTTTTTTTTTAAAATTCGCAGCGGGTTAGGGGCGGGTATGGTATTTAGTCCAAACCGCCACTCCCCGCGACCCGCTTCCGCCCCGGTATTTAACCCTACTCATCTTTAATCCTAGCCGTCCATCTCACACCTATATAATATGTCCTTACTCCTTATCATCCCCATTCCCCAACCCTAATTCCCAATCAATCTTTCTCACTCTCTGCCGCCGACAACAAAGGTCTCATTCTCTCATCTCTGCCGCCGACAACAAAGGTCTCACACTCTCACTCTCTGCCGACAACAAAGGTGTCGCGGCGCCGCACCAACCCTAATTTTCATCTGTCGACAAAGGTGCCGCGCCGCCGTCGCGCCTCATTCTTCTCTCCCGGCCTCTCCTTCGCACAGTCGGCGACTGACCATTTACTGATCTAAGGCACCGTTGACGACTGAAGGAACAACGAGCCATCAGACACCAAGCTGTCGCTGCCGCCTGTGATGATGCCGTCGCTGCCGCCTGTGATCATCAACAATCCGTCGTTGTCGTCGCTGCCGCTTGTGATCACCAGCAACCATCGCTGCCATCTCAGTATATTGGGCTACCGTGATCTACTGCCATGATTGCTGACATTTGATCGCTGCCATCTGATCACTGCCGTGATCTACTGCCAATTTCGAAGGGCATAAGGACATGGCGGGGCGGGGAAGGGTTTTCTAAAACATTTCAGGGTCGGATATGGACTTGAGGGTATATAACCCGGTGCGGGGCGGGGTGGGATTTCAAGGGTAGCGGGGCGGGTGCGGATCTTATAAGATCCGCATCCGACCCGCCCCATTGCCATCCCTAATTGCAACCCGTTTCAAAATTTTTTGCTAAAGGTTTGCAATAAAATTCAGTCACGCTAATCGTCACTAAAGACTTAAATCGATAACACTTATAACTGCTATCGTTAAAATATAACTTATGGTTTCTAAAATTGTCGCTACAAATTATAATGCTCATCAAATCTTCGTTAATGGTCCAATTAATAATTAGTTGAATTTTTTTTATATAACCATAAAATGAGCTTCAGGTTTTGGGGGTGTTACAGGTCAGGTAGTCCGTTTGGACGAACCTATACTCAGTGGCTAATGGATGTAAAGTACAGTGCTGCAACAATATACGCCCTTCTAAATTGTGCTGAAGTTTCAGCATTCGTTGAGTAAGTTAATGTCTTCAAATAAGTACTGTACATAATTGAAAATGTGTGATCAGTGGGTTAACTATATCGATTTGCAGTGAGTTCAATGCAGAATCTTTAATCACTGATTCCCCTGGACTTGAATCTCATCGAAAATTTCAGACGACGTGTAAGTCTTTAACCAAAATATACTATGTGTTATACATAGCTATGTGGTTCCTATAGTATGTTGATTTATCATTAACCTTCACCGTCTTCTATAATAGTTTCAGTTGGTCAATAAACCTGTCTCCTGCTAGAAATTATTAGTTCAAGGCCCTAGTAAACAAGCATCCTGTCATGGAGGCTATATCATCAACAGGTTTAAGTTTCACGTAAAAGATGATGACCAAACAAAAAAAACCCAAAATAGTGGACTCTTGATCAACGGCGACTGTTATGATGAGAATTGCATGAACTTTTATGGAGAGCTGGATGAGATTGTTGAGCTAACATGTTTGGTTTTCCAAAACTACCTGGTAATGTTCAAGTGTACCTAGTTCAATGTCACATGCAGTAGAGGAATCCGTGTTAGCTCGCAAGGCATTGCAGATGTCAATGTTAAGTCAAGACTTGCATCAGACGAGCTGTTTGTGTTTGCTAGTCAAGCTGCACAAGTCTTTTACGCAGAGGACGTCGCAAATCCCAAATCTCATTGTATACAGTTATCAAGTCCAAGAAATTGCCCATGGCATATGACAGTGAGGTAGACACCTTTCAAGCCGACCAAACACCTGTCTTAGTACCTGTTGAGGTAAACAATGAGGAGGACGATCTTCCTCCTCAACCAACACTTGATGTAGGAGAAGAAGTCGTAGATGATGACACGAAAGACGTAGAAAGTGTTGAAGAGGATGAGGCTGAGTCTATTGATGAAAAGGATGAATTACTTGATAAAGAGGATGACTAGTCTGACGACGATGATGATTCTCAAAATGAAGATGATTGACTTGTACTATTGTAACTTGCATTCTTTTAGTACTCGGTTCATATAGTGTTTTTATACTTGGTTCATATATATAGTGTTGTAACATATTGTGGACTACATATTGTTTTTAATGTGTGTTAATTTCCTTGGACTTCTTGTATACAAAGTCAGTTATGGATAGATTACGGGCTATTCGTGGTCAGGGTGGATGCCGAGCTGCGTCCAGCCCAGTGGCTTCTGCCTCATCATTGCCCACTGATGACAAGGCACATAGTACTCACATCCAGCAGGCGGGGGCCGAGCCCCAGGCCAATTCCTCCCACACGCGCGTTGGCTCTCCTTCTTCTGTGGGTTCTACCTAAGTATATTTGATAACGGCGTTTAGCCATAATGCTAGACTTATATTTAAATTATATTTGAACTCGATTAATGTTGGTGTTGTGTAGGATCTCAACGACGTCATGGACCGACTGGGGGGTGCGCATCGACCCCAGCGTAAATAGAGAGCTACTCTCACTTAGAAGGGCCAGTAACACATAATGCAGTACTTACATTCTCCAATTTCGATAGTTATTACGGTCCACATATTTAATGTATTTATTTAATTCTTTATCAGGATCCTAGAGACTCCAGCGAAAACGAAGATCGGTGTCCTTGTGAAGGGCCAATTCTTTGAGCCACGACTATATTGGAAGGACTGGGATGCCGGGACGAGGGAGGCCTTATGGAAGGAGTGGCTGGTATTGTTTTTCTTTTTATCAGTCATTATTTGTTTAATTAGAATGTAATATTTAAATTAATCGTATTGATTGTGTAATTGGATGCCTTGTATGAGGGGTTCGAGTTTGAGTCGCCTGAGCAGCAGGCATTGAGGCGGTAGGTTTTTTTTGCCTATATCTGCAAGAATTATCGGCGATGGTTGCACGATGCAGGGGAGCGGGTGAGGAAGATGCTGCCCGAGGGTGCCCTGATGGAGGAGTGGTAGGGATATCCTCCTCATTAGATATCTCCATCTGTATAGCGGCAGATGGTTGATCAGTGGAGGATTGATCCATCTTATGAGGCCAAGAATAGGAGTGGGAGCAAGAATAAACATGAGAAAGATCCCATACACATGGGGCGGGGGGGGGGGGACGGTGGCTCACAACGTCCTCTGACACAAGAATGTTGTTGAGCACCCAGACCTGGAGGCAGATTTAAGTAAGATGTTACTAAAATGGTCCTATGTTTTATTGCTTCCTCTTAAAATTTGTTCCCAGCCTATTCTGGTCGTACCCAAGGGCCCAATAGGGGTCCTATTTCACGTGAACACGTCGATAGATTCAACAGTCTTCTTTCCAAAGCATCGAACCGGTCAAAGTGCGCGCGCCCAAGTCACATGCATTTTTTGCTCCGCACGCCTCGTGCGTGGCTTATGCACAATTTATTTCGCGTCAACGTGACTCACGATAGCACATTCGTCACACCAAAACCACCCGAGAACCTTTTCACCAAAAACATCGGCCGACGACACACTTGGAGCAACGGGGTCAAGGGACAAAGGCCTTGGCCAACCCTAGGGGGTCAGCCTCGGCCATTTTACCCCGGTGGTTCACCCTTTCGCGCAAACCCCTTTTCACCCTTTTTTCACATTGTACGTTTCGTATGTGACTCTGGTACCTTGTTCATCATGTGGGTACGATTCTTGGCAGCACGCTCATCGCAACGCAACTTCCAGATTCACCATTGCTCATCAAAACACCTACCGACAGTGCCCAAAGTTTGCCAAAAGGGAAAGTGGCCTTGGGCTCCAAAAATGGGACTTGGCCATTTGGCCAGCCCCAAGGGGTCGGCCTTGGCCTCCAGGAGGGGTTGGCCTTGGCTATTTTCCCTTGGTGGTTCACCCCTTCGCGCAACCCCTTTTTTGCACTTTTTTCACTTCGTACGTAACTTTGGCACCTTATTCGTCACATGGGTACGATTCACCTCGACACGATCGTCATAATACAACTTTCAGATTTGTCGTTTCCCATCAAAACACCTACCGTCGGTGCACCCAAAGTTCACCGAAAGGGGGAAGTGGCCTTGGGCTCCTTCATGGGAGTTGGCCATTTGGCCTTGGCCACCCCTAGGGTCGGCCTCGACCTCCCTAGGGTCGGCCTCGACCTCCCTAGGGGGTCGGCCTCGGCATTGGCTTTCCCCCCATTTTTGGCCTATGGCCTTTCCCACCGCGCGCACTTATTTTCTCGAGTCTTTGCACCTCCGCGATGTTTACGGATGTTCATACAACAACCTTTCGACGTCCGTCGTGCATCAACCTTGTGACGTTCGTCGTCCGTGACCGAACACCGCTCATGTGTTGCCCGTCGCCCAAAGTCGCGCGCTACCGCCGAATGACCCGTCACCGATAACCGCATACCATCACTCCCAGCTTTGTCATTACTACATGTTGCATTCATTGTTTTTTTATAACAGGCACACTCAACTCACCTCTCGTCTTTGGGACACCTGACGCTCGCCCGTGCGCCGTCTCCGCGACGTTCGTCACCGCACCCGTGCTCCATTCTCATGATATGTGCCCCGGCACAGAGTATTGCTCCTCGACGTTCGTCACCGCGCCTGTGCGTCATTGTCATGATACTTGCCCCGGCACCATGTATTGCTCCTCGACGTTTGTCGCCGCGCCTGTGCGCCATTATCATGATACGTGCCCCCGGCACCAAGTATTGATCTGCGACGTTCGTCGCCGCACCCGTGCGCCATTCTCATGATACGTTCCCTCAACACCGAGTATTGCTTCGCGACGTTCGTTGCCGTGCCCATGCGCCACTTTCATAACATGCGCCCCCAACACCAGGTAATGTCTCGTGTCGTTGGCATCGCGCCCATGCGCCACAATCAATGTCTCGTGCTATAGGCACTGTGCCCATGCGCCACAATCATGTTACATGCTTTCGGGGGGCTCCATTCGTAGTGCTCCTGCACAAACACCCTCGCAGCGGGATGGGCTCGTTACCACAAAGCCATCACCGCCATGGGATAGGCATAAAGCTATCATCGTCATCATTCCGGGGGGCTCCGTTCGTAGTGCTTGGGCACGAAGACTCCTCGCAGCAAGATGGACTCGTTACCACAAAGTCATCGCCGCCACGGGATGAGCTCGTTACCACAAAGCCACCGCCGTTATAATCACGGGGGGCTCCGGCATGAGGACCCCTCGCAACGGGATGGACTCGTTACCACAAAGTCATCGCCGCCACGGGATGGGCTCGTTACCACAAAGCCATCGCCATCATAATCACAGGGGCCTCCGGCACGAGGACCCCTCGCAGCGGGATTAACTCGTTACCACAAAGTCATTGCTGCCATGGGATGAGCTCAATAGCATAAAGCCATAGCCGTCATAATCACGGGGGGCTCTGCTCATAGTACTCCGGCACGAGGACCCCTCGCAGCGGGATAAGCTCGTTACCACAAAGCTATCGCCGTCTGGGGTGACTCGCGTGACTCTAAGCACTGAGCTGCGACCATGTCCACTCATTTTACCATTGATCGTCGACACCACCAGGACAATGACCCACGGGTCACTCCGAGACGGGAGCAGATCTTTGGAGGGCATCACGCCTAGTCCGCCTGGCAGTTGGCTACGGGGGCAACCCTCACCACTGTCATGTTCTTTGTGCGTCTCTTGACGCATCTTGTGGGATTCAGTAAGGGCTTGGATCGGTGGCTGAGGCAATGGGCTTACTCTGATCATGCTGTCATGGTGTGGTCAGTCTTCTCAGACAGGTAGAGCGACGCTGTGCGAGGCAGGCAACGCAAATTTGGGAACCGACAGTCTAACGGAGAACTGATATTTGGGACCCCTGGTAACGTGTCACTCCCAGGGGACGACATGTGGCACTTTATGACATAAGCACACTGTTTCCTATAAATAGTGAACTTTATGACTCAAAAAGGACTTCTTGTTCATTTATCACAAAATCACTTTCTCACTCTAGAATTTGGGAGCTCTTGGATTCTAGAGAGAGAAACACAAACTGGACATAACTTTGGACCGTAACATTGGACCCCAACTCGGACCTTGACATGGACTATCGACTGCCGATCTTGTTCGTCTCAGCCTTGTCTTCGCAACATTGCCACTCCTCACGGCCTGTCTGGGAAGCCTTCATCTCTGCCCTTACTCCGCCCTCACTATCTCTCACTTTGCACAATTGGAAGCTGACTCATACTACAGCCTTTGTGGCACCTCCACGTAGGTAAGAACCCACTTTCCTTGGCATGATTTTGGCGACTCTGCTGGGGAAGTGAGCATCGTATTGCAGTCTGCCTGTCTTGCAACCTTGATCATCATGCATGTACGACGGAGAGCTACGAGGACTACCAGCTAAGGCCTCAACCCCACTGTCCAAGAGAAGCATAATCTTGATGACCAGGAGGAGACTTATGTCGTCCAACTCCAAGGCTAACCCCAATACAACCAACCGACACCATGCTCACAACTTGCTCTAGTCGTCTCTTCCCAACTGTCAGCCTCTTGCAACTGGCACTACCCATGTGCAAACCACACCCCA
This sequence comes from Escallonia rubra, assembly GCA_033065855.1. Lineage (NCBI taxonomy): Eukaryota > Viridiplantae > Streptophyta > Magnoliopsida > Escalloniales > Escalloniaceae > Escallonia > Escallonia rubra. Next base: position 765,293 of record JAVXUO010002949.1, read on the forward strand.
AAAAGTTTCTCCCCACCACCAACCCATTTGTACCATTGTCATCCTCGCAATGCCTCGGGTTATCCCGTTCGGGGGCTCAGGTGCCAGGATCATTCCGACCCGGCACACAAACCTTCGCCTGCTTCGTATGTCACTAGGACATGTTGCCTCCTTATGGGTTCAATGGAGTTGTATTCTTTTCTAGACTTAGAAAATTTTCAAGCTACATTACTCTTGCACAAGTCTACTGACACCACCCTTGATGCCATCACCCACTCCCTTGGGGGCTTCACCCCTTCCTAACCCCTTCGGCCTCACATTGCAATGACTTGGTACGAGGTGCGCGTGGTGGCTCAAGTCGCGCTACTACGGTTGCATCATCACCCTTCATTTACTTTTCTTGACACTTAGAAAAAGTTTTCTTTTTTTTCGCAACCGGCCATCGATGATCATCCTCAGTGGTCTCCCTCGGCATCCTTGTCTCAACCCAACACTTAGAAAAAAAAATCATTTTTTTCGCAGCCGGTCATCGATGATCATCCTCAGTTGTCTCCGCACCCTTGTTTTAGCTCTACACTTAGAAAACATTTTAACAAAAAAAATTCACCCTCTACATCCTATGCTCCTTCCAACACTTAGGATAATTTCCCAACACTTAGAATATTTCCACCTTGCCTGCTCGTGGTCGGGTCACCACCCTCTCATCCTCGTTCTACACTTAGAAAAATTCTCACAGAATTTTTCAACCTCCAATCCTCTCTCCAATACTTATATATAAAAAAAATTCTCAAAATTTTTCATCCGCCCGCCACCCCATGCATTCTCTTTCCATTACTTTGAAAAATTTTCCAACAAAATTTTTCATCTTCCTCACTCCTTCTTGGAATCCCAATTTGTTTTAGGGGGTACCCCCCCCCCCCAACCCCCACCCAGGCGCCTGGGCAGCCTCACATGGGTCTCTCCTCTCTCTTTTACCATCTTCTCTCCTCATTTAATAAACCCCACTCACTCACTCTTTTTTTTCTCTCTCCAATCACTCCCATCATTTTCCCTTTCTCTTTCTTCATTTACTCTTCTCCTTCACATCACCCAACCTCTCCTCACTCTTCCCTCACTACCCGAGACACACTCCCTATTTTTCCTAACTTTACACACTCTCTCACACATGACATTAAATGCCCTATCTCTCTCTCTCTCTATATCTCTCTCTCTCTTACATATTCTTACACATTCTCTCTTATTAACTCACCCCCTCCACACGTGGGTTTCTCTATCATTCTTCTCATTGGTTTTTCTTTCTTCCTTTCCACTCATCATTAAATCCACTATCTCCCTCTCACATACTACATGCCCCCATCGATTCCCTCATCTCACCCTCCCCCTTTGCCCACACCCTCGGCCTCAGCCTCCCCACCCCCCTCCCCTAGGCCGACCCCCTCTCCGTCTTTCTCTTCTTCTACCTCACCCCCCTTAACTCCCTTCTCTACGACCTCACTTTCATACTTAGTTCTATTTGTATTCTCTCTCTCTCTCTCTCTCTCTCTCGCGCATAACCACATACTTTATATACACTACTTAATAACAACACCCCTCATACTCAACATTTTTTTTTCTCATATTCCATTATACTCACCCTACACGCCACTTAACATTTTTTTCTATCTAACCAAATCAAAAACTAACATACCAATTATACTACAACTAAAACTTCATATGCTTTGAGGTATCACTTCTTGACTCCCTTACCCATTTCATTACTCTTTTCCATACTTAAATTTTTTTTGCAACATTGACCGCCTTGTATTGCTCGCGCCCCTGCTCCCGTCATGGACTGCAGCCGCATCGCGACGCCCGACCGCGCCTTTGTTGCGCCCCTCATCACGACGTCCCTGACATCAACGTCCTTGGTAGGTGGTGTGTGAGGCAACTCGAACCACCTACTTCTATCCATTGTTCAAATGCCAGTCGCCAACCTAGGCACCGCGACGGCCGTCGTCCGGACGTCGTCTCCGCGACCCCCGTCGCCAGTTGTCCGAACGTCCTCTCCGCATCGCCAGTTATCAGGACGTCCTCTCCACGACCATCGTCGCCCGTCATTCGGACGTTATCTCCGTGACCCCCGTCGTCCGGACTTCATCTCCGTGACCCCTGTCGTCCGGACGTCGTCTCCGCGACCCCCATCGTCTAGCCCTCGTCTCTGCGACCCCCGTCGTCTAGACGTCGTCTCCTTACCACAAAGCCATTGCCGCCACGGGATAGGCTCGTTACCATAAAGCTATCACCGTCATCATTCTGGGGGGCTCTGTTCGTAGTGGTCCGACACGAGGACCCCTCGCAGCGTGATGGACTTGTTACCACAAAGTCATCGCCACCACGGGATGGTCTCATTACCACAACGCCATCGCCGTCATAATCACGAGGGGCTCCGGCACGAGGACCCCTCGCAGCGGGATGGACTCGTTACCACAAAGTCATCGCCGCCAGGGGATGGGCTCGTTACCACAAACCCATCGCCGTCATAATCACGGGAGGACCCCTCACAGCGGGATTGACTCGTTATCACAAAGTCATCGCCGCCACGGGATGGGCTCGTTACCACAAAGCCATCACCGTCATATTCACAGAGGGCTCCGCTCATAGTGCTCCATCACGAGGACCCCTCGCAGCTGGATAAGCTCATTACCACAAAGCTATCGACGTTTGGGGTGACTCGCGTGACTCTAAGCACTGAGCTGTGACCATGTCCACTCATGTTATCGGTGATCGTTGACACCACCAGGACAATGATCCACGGGTCACTCCGGGACGGGAGCAGGTCTTTTGAGGGCATCGCGCCTAGTCCGCCTGACAGTTGGCTACGGGGGCAACCCTTACCACTGTCAGGTTCTCTGTGCGTCTCTTGACGCATCTTGTGGGATTCAGTAAGGGCTTGGATCAGTGGCTGGGGCAACGAGCTTACTCTGATCATGCTGTCATGGTGTGGTCAGTCTTCTCAGATAGGTAGAGCGACCCTGTGCGAGGTAGGCAACACGATTTTGGGAACCGACAGTCTAACGGAGAACTGGTATTTGGGACCCCTGGTGACGTGTCACTCTCAGGGGATGACATGTGGCACTTTATGACATAAGCACACTATTTCCTATAAATAGTGAACTTTATGACTCGAAAAGGACTTGTTGTTCATTTATCACAAAATCACTTTCTCACTCTAGAATTTGGGAGCTCTTGGATTCTAGAGAGAGAAACACAAACTGGACATAACTTTGGACCATAACTTTGGACCCTAACATTGGACCCCAACTCGGACCTTGACATGGACTGTCGATTACCGGCCCTGTTCGTCTCAGCCTTGTCTTCGCAGCACTGCCGCTCCACAAGGCCTACTTGGGAAGCCTTGCTCTCTGCCCTTACTTCGCTCTCACTGTCTCTCACTTTGCAGACTTGGAAGCTGACTCAGACTGTAGCCTTTGTGGCACCTCCACGTAGGTAAGAACCCACTTTCCTTGGCATAAAAGTTTGATGATGTTCACTACTGACAATCCCCTGTCTCCATCACCCAGTCACCAACCCTATTATCGTCGTGCAACCCCCTACCATGCACCGACCACACACCCATGGGCAAATACCCACACCCATAAACGTGACACAAAGTTATTAGACACACCCATGATATCCTCCCCTAACCCACTCAGCCCACATCTTACCACCCTTCCACCACTGCATAGGCCCTCACCATAGACAAAGACACATACACACACTACAAGAAAAGATGGCTTTAGTGACAGACTTTTAGCGACGGAATGTAAAAATTATGTCGGTAAAAGTGTTGAAAAAAGACTTTTACCCACAGAATTATTCCGTCGCTAAAAGTCCTCCCTTAAAACAAATATCTGCTTTCTTTCTCCCGTTTCTCTATATGTCCCTTATCTCTCACCCACTGGCGTTCTCACCTCTAGCGACCCCATCTACGGCAACCCACCTTCGGCGACACCCCTGTCTTCCCCCTGACGCCGCGCCACCTCCGGTAGCCCTCACGGCCAGTCTTCAACTCTGGCCAGATCGATCTAGCATAGTCTGCATAGATCTTTGAGCTCCGGCCAACTCCAGTAAGTTTTGAACTGGCTAATCAGCCTATACAACTTTTTGTTTGATATGGTTAATGAGATTGTTTGATATGGTTAATCGAGAAGGGGATCTCTGATTTGGGGTGTATGTTAATGAGATTGTTTGATATGGTTTGATTGGTTAGTGATATGCCATTGATATGGTTAGTGTAAGCGACATCCTCAAACTGTACAAAATAATTGAGCCAAGTTTCATCAAACATCATCTACTACAAATACTGGAAATGGATAATCCAACTCCTGGCTTAGAGTACTAGCTAGTCCCTCCAAACGGCATTCAATGGCATCCATGACTGCCAAAGTGGAGTGAAGTAGTTCAAAGTAGAAGTTTACCCAGAAATAAACATTTAAGAAATGTTTCTGGAGAAAAAAACCCTAAAAGGGTTTAGAAGAATCCAGATGTAATTCTAAAACAAATCAAGTGTAAAACTGGGCCGATAAAGAAATGTAATCACGGTGGCTAGAAAGCAACATCGAAATATCTGATATAGAAGTGAACATTTAAGCACAAAACCTGGAATCAACAGATACGTAATTATTGTAGTAAATAAGGCTTCAAAACTGCGGAACTTGCAATTATAATTGCATGTAATCGAGTAAATAAAAGTTATCTGATGAGTGTGTACCTGATAACAAGCTCCACATCCTTTGCCTGATTCATCTAAGGAAGGGCCCCCGGCAGCTATTAAGGAAGCAAATGGTGCTCTACAATGTTGCCATATCCGCAAGCCCCACCTACATTTTCCCAATAATAACTAAATAAGCTATAGAAAGGGAAAGAGTAGAATTCTTCCTATGCATTCTCTTAGATTACATTTTCAGTAATGCAATAGCTATCTAAAAGGGAATGGCATAAGAACAATTGAATGAACAAAAGGGAAAATTAATTTGTCGATGGATTTTCCTTTTCCATTTTCATCAACATCTTAATTTTGATTGCCAACATGTTTGGTATCGGTTATCTTTTTCCCGTTTCTAGCTAATTTTCTCTGTTGTAAAAAATTGGCACCTTTTTTGAAACAAAAGAATAGTAAGCGAACAGAAGTTCAGGTTAGGTTACAAGGCGTAAGCCCGCTCGAGTATCTACTATAGAAGTGATTTCTAGATCAAGCCCGCTCGAATAACTAGAGCTTGCACTTAGCAGAATAACTTTGAACCCAATTGGATTGAGATATCTGTGATTTAGTTCTAATTGTTAAACTTCTTTATATTAATTTTCATTCTTTATATAATTTTGTTAACTGTGCATTGAGCATTTGAGAATTGAGAATTGAGATTGTTGACTGTGCATTAAGCATTTGAGAATTGAGATTGTTGACGGATGGGACCCAATTGTATTGAGATATCAATGATTTAGTTGAATGGTGGGTTATTGAAATTAGGTAAATTAGGTTAACGCGATATTTTTAGTACCCCTAGGGTGAAATCGTGGCTCCGCCACTGGCTATAATTAGCCCTAATTAGTCCCGATTAACCTTAATGAACCCAATCAACCCTAATTAGCTTTAGTTAGCCTAATTAGTCGTAATTAACCCTGAGAACCTAATTAACCCTAATTAGCTTTAATTAGCCCTAATTAGCCCTAATCAACACTAATCAGCCCAATTAAACCCTAATTACTCCTAATTAACACTAATTCGCCTTAACATATCTTATTAAACCCTAATTAGATTAATTAAACTCTAAACCCTCACTAAACCCTGATTAACCCTAAGGAACCCAATTAACCCTAATTGATTATAGTTACCCTAATTAGTCGTAATTAACCCTAAGAACCCAATTAGCCCTAATTAGGACTAATCAATACTAATCCGCACAATTAAACCCTAATTATCTCTAATTAGCCCTAATTAGTCCTAATCAACCCTAATTAGCTATAATTAGCCCAAAATACTCCTAATTAATACTAATTAGCCCTAACATATCTTTTTAAACCCTAATTAGATTTATTAATTAAACCCTAAACCCTAACTAAACCCTGATTAAACCTAAGGAACCCAATTAACCCTAATTGATTATAGTTAGCCTAATTAGTCGTAATTTACCCTAAGAACCTAATTAACCCTTATTAGCCCTAGTTAGGACTAATGAACACTAATCCGCACAATTAAAACCTAATTAGCTCTAATTAGCCCTAATTAGTCCTAATCAACCCTAAACCCTAATTAACCCTAGTTAACCCCTAACACATCTCGAAGTAACCCTAATTATACCTAATTACATACTAATGACTGGAAGTAGCCCTAATTACCCTATTTAAACCTACCAACCCTAATTACCCTACTTAACCCTAGTACATCCCTAATTTATCCTAATAAGCCCTTGTACATCCCATAATTAATCCATATTCCACAGAGATGGTTCAATTACTCGTTGTTATTAAACCATGCATTAGGAATATTCATTGTTATTTTGCGAAGTCCATTGACAACGAGTTGGTTCAACTCGTTGCCAACGAATTCTAATTACAGTGGAATTGGTAACATATGCAACGATCTTTCTGAAATTTTGATATTTCGGAAAGATTCCTGCATAAGTTTCGAACTTTTTAACGCATGTATGCATAAGAACCCTTAGTTCCCGTTCAAAGGTACTCATTACAAAGTCATCTTTGTAATGAGCCTTTGGATGTCCAGTTTGGACAATTTGGAAAAGCTAAGTGTTTATAAAACGTGTATCGACTCATGCTCTGTGTTCTATGTTATGGATATTTGGTACACGTTCTCCTGTGTTTCTCCGGGTGCATACAGATCTGGTGTTCTAACATTCGTTAAACCTTGCAAGGTAAGATTAAATGAATGTTAGAACACCTAATCGATGTCGTGTACTGGGAGAAATACGGGGAGGTGCTGCCGAATTTTCCGTAGACATACGACTAAGCATGAGTTGGTAACTGTTGTATAAACATGTGCTTTTCTGAATGGGATAGGACCACTACCTATTAGAGAACGAAGGGGATATATATAGACATGTTATCACATGCATGCATTCATATTTACATCGACCCTGCCTAATTATTGGTGATAATTGAAGGTGGTATATAGTACGTAATCTCAGTCATCATGCCGGTCGATCGAAGTTGGATGAAAAGGAAGAATGTTGATGATTTTGAGGATCGCGTTGATGAATTTCTCAACTTCGCTTACGCACATCCTACACATGTTGACTTTGGTAAGATAAGGTATCCGTGCGGTAAATGGTAAATGTGAGTTGTTGCATTGGAGAAAATGAATTGAAGTAAAATGGCATCTTCGTCGGTACGGTTTTATGGGTGGATACACAAGGTGGACGCAGCATGGGAAAACGATAATATTTTCATCCAACCCGGCTAGTCAAGCTGAAGTCAAAGAGGAGGCACGATATGATTATCAAGATATGATTATTTATGCTAGGCATGCTAATGTTGACTGGGGTGACGACCTCTGGGGTGGCAGGATTTTTTTGCCTATGTCGGCAAGAATTACATCTGATGGCTGCACGACGCACGAGACCGGGCGAAGAAGATGTTGCCCGAAGGTACGCCGATGGAGGAGTTGAAGAAATATCCTCCTCATTAGATATCTCCATCTGTATGGGGGCAGATGGTTGATCGGTGGAGGGCAGATCCAACCTGGGATGCCAAGAGTAGGACTGGGGCTGAGAACAAACACGAGAGATAACTTACGCACACCAGGGGGTCGGTGGCACACGATGTCATCCGACACAAGAATGCGGTTGAGCACCCAGACCTAGAGGAGGATGAGGTCATAGCTTTGATGTATAATCAGACGCACACGAGGAAGAAGGACAAGGACAAGGTGCACCGGGCGGGGGACTATGTTTCAGATATTGCCCAGCGAATCGATGTAAGTTCGAGTCAATTTGTTTAATTTGTAAATTTTTTGTCTTTGTATTCAATGTTTGTTGCGTTAATGCCCTAACATATCTTTAAATCACTGTTTTTGCAAGCCTCGTATGAACAACTTAGGGGGTCCGAGCAGTAGTCCGGACAGCCATTAGCGTCTACAAGTACGGGTACGAGTACTGGGACATTAAAGCGATAGCTTGATACACCAGAGGTCGTCAATCGGCCGAAATGCCGCATACGTGGCCTGCCTAGCACGAGTGCACGTGCCGTGATAGGAGCGTCCCCACCCCCACTACCCCTCCACAGGCACAGGTACCAGCTGTGCAGCGTCCGTTGGACGAGGACGAGATCCACCACATTGATACAGAGGTGTTCAGGATGATCAGGGCCCAGGATCAACAGGGCGCTGCTACTGGACATGCTGAGCCAGCTCCGGATCAGCATGATGCAGATCCAGGACTCGGTAACCCATGATTATTTAACAAGTCTGAATTTTCTCTAATCGTATCACCATTAACAACCATTGGAAAGAAGAAAACTATCTGTAAATGAGATCCTTTTTGGGCTCGCTCTCGATGCAGTATAGGGGCGTTTAGGGTCCATGTCATTCTCATAGATCCCCATGTTTTGATTAGAGCTAAGAAAAGCTCAGAAACTTTTATACCCTACATCTTAGGACCTTCGTTTAGAGATGGGACAGCCTCTTTGCATGGGTATCTTGTAGACGATCCGAAGACCATGTTACTCCATGAACCCTACTTGGAGTGGGTGGATGGTCAGCCACTGGCTTACCGATTCGGTTGCGACTCATTGTCCTTGATCCCGATTGGGAAAATGGTTAGTTCGACTATCAGCCGTCTACTCAGATCAATGGAAGCTCAAGGTACTTTTGAGCTAAATCACATGTCTAAAACAACCCCCAAAAGTAGATCAATTGCTTTTAGGTGCAGCTTTCTATTTTTGGTCTACTACCACCAACGCCTTCATGTTTAGGGCCAAGATGATGGCCTCCACCATCTACAATATACCTGCCCTGACTGGGCTTTTACCGATTGGTGAACATGCCAACACCTTGGTTAACCGTAATCTCATTGGCATAGCTTTTGAAGCCTCCCCAGTACCTAAAAAATATTTGATGGTTTTTAATTAATGGTGCATGGATCATAGGAATGCTGGGAGATAGATATCAACAAATTGGCTGCCTTCATATGGATCTGGCTATCGAGGCATGTATTTTGTGCGGCGAGTCTAACGCTTACCAAAGAATATATCAATTTGGTCATTGCATTAGCTCATGGGAAAGCATGCGCCCTTATTCCTTTAGATTTAGGTAGTCTTTGTAGGACGATGTAAACTTTGATCTTGAAAAAGATTCATTGAAGTGTGGGTGGCTCTTTCTGGCTTGTTCAATTGTTGCTTAATGCCTATATTTTCAGATTTTATGCCAACAGATCCTCCTAATTTTGTCCCTTATCTCTCATTTGGCCACCGATTGTCCTTAGGTGAAATTGGTTCTCATAAATTTGGATTCTGCTTTCGTTTCTTCTTTGGTTCACTAAGATTTATGCAGCCCCAAATCCTTTTTTGCTCAGTCTTTGGGTCCTGCCTGGTTTAGGGAATTGCCCTCTATTATAACAATCAATATGGCTCCCGCAAGGCAGGAACTGTCAGAAACGTCTGGGCAAGTTTTCAATGGGGCTATTACATCACTTCCTTGGCATGGAAATTGTTCAAGATGAACATGGTGTGTTCATATCTCAAAAGAAGTATGCATTGAGTGTTCTAAAGAAGTTTGGGATGCATGCTTGCAATTCTTTGGCAATACCGCTCGTTTTGAGCGAAAAGTTAGAGAAAGAAGATAAATGAAGAAAAGTAGATGCAACTCTTTATCGGAGTTTGATTGGAAATTTGATGTATCTCACGACCAAGGCCGGACCTTATCCTTGTAGCAAGCTTACTCTCTCGATTTATACAAAGTCAAAGTAATTTTAACTTTGGAAGAGCGAAGAAGGTTCTAAAATACATTAAAGACGTGCAGATGATATGAAGAGCACCTCAGGCTATTGTTTATATCTTGATTATGACATATTTTCTTGGACCTCCGAGAAACAACAAACTGTTGCTCAATCCACAGCTGAAGCTGAGTATATTTCAGCAGCGTTGGCTACTTCGCAAGCTATTTGGTTGAGAAGAATTTCGGATGATATGGGAGAGAAGCAAGAAAGTGCCCCTGAGCTCTACTGTGACAACAAATCAGCCATAGAATTATGTCTAGCACAGCAGGACAAGACACATTGCCCTCAAACATCATTTCATTCGGGAAGCAATTGATGAAAGAGAGATCCAACTTGAGTTTTGCAAATGTGATGATCAAATGGCTCACCTCTTCACCAAGGCACTTCCAAAAGAGAAGTTTCAGAAATTCAGAGAAGCACTTGGAGTCCAACGACATCACATTAATGGGAAGAATGTTGAGGTGTAATGTGTTGTCCTAGTTTGTTAGTGTTACCTAGTTACCTTTTGTTAATCTTGGTTGTGTCTTGTGTGAGGTAATTGAGTTGAGTTAATTTGGGTATTGCATGTACGCTACTTGTTAACTTATTATTAGTGCAAAAATGAGGTTCTAGCATGTGTGTTGTGCTGAAATTAGAGTCTATGAACCGAAGAATGAACAGTGTGTGAAAAGCCAGTCCATTTTCTCCATTTTTTCTGTTTTGTTTACTCTGTTGTGTTCTCCTCTTGTTACCTTCTGAAATGCAGACCTCTTTAGCATCCTTAAAATGACTTCTTTGAGTGTTATCTAACCTATTTCAGCTTTAAAACTAGCCAACACTATAGCTGCTATCGTATGCGTTTTATTGGACACGTCATTTATTCCAATCTTGTGTCTACTCATGCACCCTATGGGCACATAATAGAGGGTCTTGGCTTATCAAGTAGATTTAGAACACCATCGACGAAGGATTTCCTTCAAGGACGAATTTTTAATCCCACCCTTACTTAGCGACAACCTGATAAGACATTGTAAGCAAATGTTTGTCCTTCCGCCATTGTTAAGGAGAGCACATAATAGACTTTGTAATAATTATGTTCCATCATTGAACTTTTGGAACTTCTCTCTTAGTGATCATAGCTTTAATGCTTTAAGGAGCTAGCTTGGCAGAGTCATAAACACTTTACATGGCAGGTTTTCTAAGACCCAATAGGAATCCATTTGCTTCTGATGTGAAATGTTAAGATGTTATAGCAACAAAATAAATTTTCATACATAACTGTGGACTACTGGTTTTGGAAATGATTTAGAATATAACTAGCCAAAATTGCGTGCTATGCACGAGAAGGGTGTTAGTTAAAATCTTGTGCTATGCACGGAAATTGTATTAATTAATTATGAAATGGAAGAATGGAGGTCATGGGGTTGGATGGTTAGAGTTCATAAGGTTGGAAGTTATTTTGTATCCAATCAAAATTTAACACTTAGTATGCTCTATTTTAAAATTATAAAAATTCAAGAAAATAGGATTTGAAGTTTGGAAGGCACATAAGATGCCAACCAAATCTAAATATATATAGTATAGATTTAATACTTATTAAGCCCTATCTTAAAATTGTAAGAATTCAAAGAAATATGATTTGGGATTTAGAAGGCATAGAAGATGCCAACCAAATCCAAATATATATATAGTATAGATAAAATAGAAGAATGGAGGAAATGGAGTTGGATGGTTAGAGGGAAAATTTTTTGCTGCTACCCTGGTTGGAGGAATCTTCCTCATACCCCCTATATAGCGACAATAAATCGTCTCTAAATATTTCTAATGACTTTTATTTAGTAACGCTAAAAAAATGCTGATAATAATTGTCGTTGAAAGTGTTAGAAGAAAAGCCATCATAAACATTTAGCGACTATTAATGGTCACTATAGACGGGATTGGAAAAAGATTCCTACAACCTGGGTAGGAGCCAAAGTTTGTTGCCAATCAAAATTTAATATCTATTAAGCTCTATTTTAAAATTGTAAGAATTCAAGGAAATAGGATTTGGGATTTAGAAGGCATAGAAGATGCCAACCAAATCCAAATATATATAGTATAGATTAGCTATTTAAGACAACTGTTGCAGCGCTTCTCTCTCGGGTTATTAGTCCTACCTCTTGCTTAAGGGAGAATGCTACTCTTGTGATACTCTCAAGTGAAGGCTTTTGTTGGTGGCAATTTGACCCTAACAAGCAAGCTCGATGATGCTTTTCATTCTAAGAAAGAACCTATAGTTACTTCAAATTGAAAAGGTTTACCAAGAGGACCCTACTGGTGTTCGGGATGGGTGCGCCTATTACATTCGTTCGTTGTATAGATATGTGGCACCGCACACTTTTTACTTACCAGTAGTACCACATTCTGCTTCGCTTTTAAAAAGTTCTTTATCTCGAAAACTGTACTGCAAAGTGCCAAGCAAACAATAATTATGTCAAAATGATGAAAATAGCTGGTTTAAGTAGAATTTAGAAAGGCTGAACACAAGCAAGTTGATGCAAGATTACAGACTTAAACTATGGGAGGGTATCAATAACTTCTTTGCAAACAATTATAGAAGTAGTTCATTTATCTAAATGCATAGATGTGAGAAAATGAATGCGAATATAGTAAAAAAGATGCAAAAATAACCCCTGGTGTTACCTTCCAATATTTCCCTTTAATTTGAATTTTTAGATCGACCGAATAAAACGTAAGATGGGGAGCGATTATTCGTATACCTTCAAGCTAATTGGATAGATAGCTGAGAAAATTTTGACAAGTGTAGATACGACAAACCTTGGCGTATCAGATCATTTGAACATAATGCTTACTAAAAAGTCGTCTCAAATGCCAAGCACATATCTCAACTTCGGTGAATTTGACCATTCTTCGAACATGATCTAAACTTAAACTTAAATATATCACTACAAGAAAGCAGGTCTTTAGCGACCGCGTTAGCGACTGCCACTTTACACGGTTGCTAAATGTATCATTAAATGGCGGGGTCAAGGAAATACTTTTTGTGGGTATTTTTAGCGACTGCCAAGCGGTCACTAAATATAACGATCGCTAAAATAGTCCAAGTTGCAGTCGCTAAATTTGGCGACCGCAACTAGCGGTCGCTAATTGTTAGGTATAAATTAAAACTTTTCTGCATTAATATGTCTCGTTGTTTCCCAAAAACAACCGCCCATCGCTGCCCTCCTCCTCTGCCATTCAAGAGACTGCCCAATGCCAGCGCCTCCTCCGCCTGCGGCTGTCGTCCCCACGCAGCCGCCCAAGCCCATCTCTCCACCAGCAAGCCCTCCTCTCCGTGCGCGAAGCCCACGCCGCCACTGCTACCATTATTGTCGGTTGTGCTATGGTAAGAGCTAATTAGGGGAACACCTAATTACCATTTTTCCGTTGTACCCCCCATTTTTTTGTTTTGAATTATTGTCTATACTTGGTGCGCCATATGGGTAGCTACCTCGGTCCAAGGCTTTTGTGGAGTTTGTATACAAGATCTGATGATAAATATGTGATACAATTCATGTAAACTCCCATTTTCCTCCTTATAATTTGTTTGAGGAAACATGAGATAAAAATTGTGCCATTTTGAGGTTCTTTTATTTATTGTATCTGGCAGGACAAAGTGCGAGCATGCCTGCATTAATTGCATATTTGCTCTCGAATAATTGAAGTTTTTTGTTGCGGAATCAGTTAGAAATTGTTTTTGGTCCGTTCGTTTAGAATCTGAGTAATGTGCCACTTGATAAGAATAACTAGGTTTTGCTTTTCTTAGAAACCATTATAGGAATTGTTCTCCTCTCGGTAGGATTATATGTTGTAGTCCACGTTAAAGCTTGCCATTGTCTTGTCATAGCAGTAGTGATTAATTGGAACTACTCATGGAATTAGATTAGTTTGGTTATTTGAACTTTGCAAGTCTTTTGCCTTATAGAAATATGGACATGAACCCTTTACAATATGCTTTAACTGTAAGTGATTGATAAAGGGTATCTCTTTGCCAAGGAGATTTATATTTAACGGTGACCACACGTCACGTATCTTTTCTTATGTTTGCATAAATAACCCATAAATTTATCTTCTCATGTTGAGTTTGAGGCTGAAAAGTGGGACATTTTAAGGCTGAAAAGTCGGACATTTTAAGGTTGAGTGCTGAGTCCTAAATGCTAAGTTAGGAGTATGTGTTCAGCAGTCTTTACATTTAAGGTTGCGTGAATCATAAAGGATACGATACTATGGCGAGAAAAGAATGCACACTTTTGTGTAACTTTGGTTAGATATATACATATCAATATTGCATGACAAGTGTAGAAATTACAACCACATGTATAGAACTCTTTAAAACTAAAATGATACAATCAAACTTCAGCCTAACAAAGTCTGCTATTGTTTAACACTACGCGCAAATCAAAGGTTCACGAGGGAAAAACATCAACTTTGGAACAAAGTGGAACAATGTGATTTGATTTAATGAAGAGTCTTGGTTGGTATATTCTTTACTACTAAGGAAAAGGCTGAAATAATATTCGCTCTGCGAACCCCACAACTACATCATGTCAAATTCTTAGGCTACCGATTGAAGAGTCCAGGCTATGGCTGCTCACAAAAACCAAGCAGCTCCCAAGTGATTCTCTAAGTGTTGGTTGTAGAGCTGAAAATAAGTACTTACAATATATATTTTACTAGTTGGAGAAAGAGAGATAAAAAGAGTGAAAGCTAGCATAATCTCAAGGTACTGAAATAACATTAGGGTAAGTACATCAGGGTTTGTTGTTTCATATGAACTAGAACACAAGATTAGTCATTAGAAAAGTCTTCAGAAGGACTTAAGATGTTTGTTCTTTGAGATAAATTATTGTTGAAATTTATTGTGCTGGGGTTTTGATTATGTACGTACAGGAAGCTCTTTAATTTGATCAACATTTTTAGTTATTTTGTTCTTTTTCTTTTTCTTTTTGACTGAAATTATGTTGATATTCAGTATCTTTCCCAAAATAATGAGCCTTGTTGATTTATGTTTCATGTAGGTTGATCCTCCACCGGCAAGAAGCGGTTCTGGACCCCTAAGGAAGGTATGTCCCATGCAAGAAAGTCCTTCTTTATTTGTTTGCTTTATTTAATTGCTACATCCATGTAAAAGCTTCATTTCTTGTAAATTGATGATTTTAGGTTATTAATTGATGATTTTAGGTTGTTATTGTGCATTTTGAACAATTTTTTCCCATTTGAGCATGATTATTTGATTGATTAGTTTAGGTTGTTAATTGTGCATTTGAGAATTGTGATTATTAATTGATTATTTTAGGTTGTTAATTGATGATTTTAGGTTTTTTAATTGTGCATTGAGCATTTGAGAATTGAGATTGTTGATGGAGGATGGGACCCAATTGGATTGAACTATCGGATACGTGCATTTTGAACAATTTTTTTCCCATTTGAGCATTGATTATATGATTGTTAATTTTAGGTTGTTAATTCTGCATTGAGCATTTGAGAATTGAGATTGTTGATGGAGGATGGGACCCAATTGGATTGAGATATCGGATATGTGATTTAGTTAAATGGTGGGCTGAAATTAGGTTAATAAGGTTAACGTGATAATGAAACATGACATGGTGGGTTGAAATTAGGTTAATTAGGTTCATCTTCCATAGGTTAATTAGGTTAATAAGGTTCATCTTCCATGGGGTAAAATTCTGGTTCCGCCACTGATTAGCCCTAATCAACACTGATTAGGCTAATCAACCCTAATTATCCTTAATTAACCCAGATTAACACTGATTAGCCCTAATTAGCACCTAGGAAGCACCGACACTTCATATGAGTCGAGGTATGGTGTCTGACACCTACCGACACCTCCGGACACGTGTCTGACACCTCTCTGCGGTGTCCCAGTCGGTGTCGGTGTCGGACGCAGTGTCCGTGTCCGTGCTACCTAGATTAGCACTAATCAACACTGATTAGGACTAATCAGTCCTAATTAACATTGATTAGCCCTAATTAGCACTAATCAACACTGATTAGGCTAATCAGCCCTAATTAATACTAATTAGCACTGATTAGCCCTAATTAGCACTAATCAACACTGATTAGTGCTAATCTACACTGATTACCACTGAATAGGCTAACCAACCCTAATTATCCCTAATTAACCCTGATCAACACTGATTAGCCCTAATTAGCACTAATTACCCTAATTAGCACTAATCAGCCCTAGTTAACACTGATGGACACTAATTAGCTCTAATTAGCACTAATCAGCCTTGATTAGCCCTTATTAGCACTAATCAGTCCTAATTAGCCCTAATTAACACTGATGGACACTAAATAGCTCTGATTAGTCATAATCAGTCCTAATTAGCCCTAATTAACACTGTTGGACACTAAATAGCCCTAATTAGCACAAATCAGCCCTTTTAGCCCTAATTAGTACTAATCAGCCCTAATTAACACTGATGGACAGTAAATAGCCCTAATTGGCCCTAATAAACACTGATTAGGTTAATCACCCCTAATTAGCCAGAATTAACACTGATTTGCACTAATTGGCCCTCAATATATTTTTTTTCAAATTGAAGGTTAATTTGGAACTCGACTTGTATAGGTTCAACAGGCAGTGAGAGATATATATCATGTCAGTGGATAGAAGTTGGATGCAACGGAGGATTGCTCTAAGTGGGATTGGGGTATCGAAAGAGTTTAGATAAGGAGTGAACTGGTTTATTCTCTTTGCTTTGAATCAACGAGAGTTTGTGGATGACGGCACGATTAAATGCCCATGCAATGATTGTCAGCTGTTAAGTTGGAAAACCCCCAACGATGTAACTTTTGATCTGTTTCGTAGAGGTTTTATGAGTAACTATACGAATTGGACAAACACAGGGAATCAATTCTGAGGGTGCCCACTGAGTTCAGACAGCAAAGTCCTAGAGATCCGGGAATTTCCCAGTATCAACATATGGTAATGGAAACTGGGCGTAGTGGGATTAACTGGGATAACTATTTTAATGATGGTAATCCTAATGTGGAAGAAGAGCCAAACCAGAGTGCACAGAAGTTTTATAAATTGTTAAAAGACTCTGAGGAGCCAATATGGAATGGAAGTACAAAGCACACCAAGTTATTTGCTGTGACAAGGATGCTGTACTTAAAGTCTGAGCATTGTCTAAGTGATAGAGGTTTTGATGCTTTTCTGAAACTTAATAAAGAAATGTTGCCAAAGGATGAGAAGTTGCCTGACACGTACTATAGTACTAAGAAAATGATGATGAAACTTGGTTTGGGGTACCAGAAGATAGATGCATGTAATAATGATTGTGTCTTATTTTGGAAGAAGAACATTGACTTGAGTGAGTGTCCGGTTTGTGGCCACGCAAGGTATAAACCGACCAGTGGGAAGAAAATGAAGATATCATGAAAGATATTGCGGTAATTTCCACTGACACCAAGGCTTCAAAGGTCGTATTACTTTTCTAAACCGGCAGAGCATATGAGATGGCATAGCAACGTCCACAGCAAAGTTCCTGATTTATTAAGACACCCTGCCGATGGAGAGGCGTGGAAGGAATTTGATTGCGGACACCCATCTTTTGCTACAAAAGTTCAAAATATCCAACTTGGGCTCGCTACTGATGGGTTTAATCATTTTGTGCACTCTAGCACACCTTACTCTATGTGGCCTGTGATCATTGTCTCACGTAACCTTCCTCCAGATATGTGCATGAAGAAGCAATTCATGTTTTTATCATTACTCATTTCTGGACCTACGAGCTCGGGTAGAAATATAGACGTGTGCTTGCGGACGTTGATCGATGAGTTAAAAATTATGTGGGAAGTTGGAGCCCCAGCATTTGATGCATCTCTTAAACAAAACTTCAACTTGAGGGCAGCAGTCATGTGGACTATCAATGACTTCCCTGCGTACGATATGTTGTGTGGGTGGAGTACACGCGATAGGTTGGCATGTCCTATTGTATGGAAGTGAGTAAGGCTTTCACCTTAAAATACGGGGGGAAGGCTTCATTTTGGGGGTGTCACAGACAATTCTTGCTGCCTAATCATCCATTTCGAAGGCAAAAAGATAAGTCTGATAAAACTGTGGAGCGTCGCGTTGAAACACGTGACATATTGTTTGGGGAGGAAGTGTATATGTGCGTAAAGGACCTTGACATGGATGCGGTACCATTTGGAAAGTGTGCTGCCAGCCTAAAACTTCCTGGCTTTGGAAAAACACACAACTGGAAGAAAATGTGCATCTTTTGGGAGCTGCCTTATTAGCCGACCCTCCTTCTCTGCAACAATCTTGATGTTATGCACATTGAGAAAAATATTTTTGAAAATGTGTTTAATACAGTCATGAATGTCAAGGGCAAATCAAAAGATCACATAAAAGCACGCAGAGATATGCAAATGATGGGTATACGGCGTGAATTGCATCCACGATTGGTTAATGGTAAGCTGGTTTTGCCCAAAGCAATATATGCATTGGATAAAAAGCAGATCCAACAGGTGTGCGAGTGGGTTAAACTGCTGAAGCTGCCAGATGGCTATGCATCTAATATATCACATTGTTGTAACCTGACTGATTGTAGGTTTTATGGTTTAAAGAGTCACGATTGTCATGTTGTCACGCCCCCCGGAAGGGGCGCAACGCTAAACAGGCTAGTTAACACATATACCTCAAGGATAAACAGAGCTTTACTACAAAACCTCAAATGAAATAGCGGAAGTATGCTTAAACATTACAGTCTTCCATAAGTGGAAAGACTGAACATAACATTATATTACAGACCACCTCTCTTCTACACAAGTACTACACTCCAAAAGAAAAGAAGAACAACTAAACGTTGCTCACCCAGCGTAATACTCTTGAGTCTCCCCGAGGTAATCCTCTTCGTCCCTTGGCAAATACTCCGACTCTGAACCTAGAAAAAAAAAAGTATCGGGAATGGGTCAGCCTAATGGCTCAGTAGGGCATCCGGTGCTTTTAAGTCTAAACATGACTTGATCATATTATGTGTAGTTAGTATGAACATGCAAGTCACTTGAACAGATGATACCTACGTACTTAAGAATAATTTAACATATCGAGTAACACATGCAAGCATCTGCTCACACTTGCCTTCAAAAGAAACGAGAATAACATATCGAGCAAGATTTGAAATCTTATAGAACATACACGAGAATGACAAGCAAGACCGAAATATTAACTTGATCTCGCCAAGAATAACCAAACAGTACAAAATTTTCAAGACAAATACAAGCCAAGTACGAGAATATCAATATGCAAATATGCCCCTCATGCACGAGCCAACCTTCCCTGAGTGCGAGAGACTTTTCGTATCGCAACCAACTGATATAGCGGGTTCGATAAAAGAAGTCCAACGTCATCACAGGCACGCCAATAATTCCTTTCGAGAATTAGTACGCATAGCTAGTGCGCACTATCAAGACATGAACGAGAACGAGAACCCTGGCCGGATAACTTCCAACCCCGGCAAATAACACCCTCAACTCACTTTTTTCCTCCTCCTTCACGTGATATGCATAATCATGTACATACGTCAACATGAATGTCATCAAGTTACCGTATTATCAACAATACATGCCAAACATGTAACCTAATCTGCCCAGTATTTCAAATGGCAGCAGGAGTAGTCTGTACTCCGAAAATCATAACAATTTAATTACAAGGCTTCTACAGTCAACCTATATATTTATGAAAACTAGACTTAAAGAGCTACATCCCAGTATTTCACTTGACACGAAAATATTGTTTTAAGATCATATTAAGATCTTTAAAAAGACAACTTCAGAATCTGCCTAGCAACAGTTTCACAAGATAGGTTCCAAGCCACGAATTTTAAACCATAGCAATAGTACTTGAAATAATCTGAAATTTGGTATGTATACTCTATACATGTACTAGTGTAACATATAAAATAACCAGGTCCAAATATCAACTAAAAGTATACCTTTCTAAGCACCAAAAGGTACCCTAATTCCATGACTGTTTTGTAGTTTTCAGCATACATGAACACACATCTCCTTGAATCATTTCAGGAAAATATGTAAAAATATTTTACTACTACTCATAATAATTCTCTATCATGCTTTAAAACCTAAAAGAACAAGATAACCTACCTTAAAGAATTTTAGGCCAAGCCAATTCAAGAAGATTCTCTCCTTTGTTCTTCCTTTTCTTCTTCTCTTCTTCTCTTCCTCCCTTTCCCTCCTTTCTTTTCTTTCTCTCTTTTTCTTCTCTTTGTTCTATTTTGCCCGAGACTAGGTCTTGCAACCCCACCTTCTCTTTTGTTTCTAAATTATCCACTTAGGCTTCTTTCCATTTTTTTATTAGTTTCTTTTGATTACTCACCACCAAACATAGGTGGCACACCAAAATGCTATTAATCCCACACCCCTTCACGTGACCCCTTATAGCTAACTTAGGATATTTTGAAATTGACCCCAAAGCTTTACATAACTACTTTTTAACTCTAAGTTTTACATAATTACATTTTGGGCCCACAATTAATTTCGATATTTATTTTATGTATACAAATATTATAACACGATTACATTATTTCAACCAAATTTAAATATGTTTAAATTTAATAAAATGATTAGTAGCTAATTAAGATCGGGGCCTCACACATGTATTCATGGAAAGATTTATACCAATTATCTTTCGTGACCGCTTGCCGAAGCCAGTAAATGAAGCATTGACTGAACTTAGTCATTTCTTCCGTGATTTGTGCTCAAAGGTGCTCCGAGAGAGTGATGTTAAGATTCTTGAGAAAAACATTGTTAAGACAGTGTGCAAGTTAGAAAAAATCTTTCCCACGTTGTTCTTCGACTCGATGGAGCATTTGACCATTCACTTAGCATATGAGGCTAGAGTGGCCGGACCTGTGCAATATCGATGGATGTATCCATTTGAGAGGTGATGTCGCCCATCCATCTTTAAATTGTATTTCATACTTGCACACATGCGTTATTTACTGAAAATGACTTATTTCTTACATAGGTATATGTTTGACCTTAAGAAAAAGGTGCGTAACAAAGCCTGTGTTGAAGGTTCAATTGCAAAGGCTTACATCCTTGAGGAGCTTACCAACTTCTGCTCCCTTTACTTTGAGAGTGATGCTGATACAAAGATGAATCGACTTGCTCGCAATGACAATAGTGTCGACATAGAATTCGATGAACGTCTTTCCATATTCACGCATCTTGGTCGTGCACTTGGAGCAAGGGGTGGTCGATATTTATCCGAGGAAGAGTATATTGCCGCAACATTGTACGCTCTCATGAATTGCAATGAAGTTGCATCATTCATAGTGTAAGTAGTTGTGTATATATCTTCCTTCTCATAGTTCAAGAACATAATATAATGATGATGCTATATAACATACAGTGAATACGATGAGGAAGTATTATTCGCAAATCCTGGGATATCAGATGGACAACTTGAAAAAATGCGAAATAACGCGCTCCTTGAGTGGTTCCGACTGCGCGTAAGTTCTAAAACCACATCTCATTTCTAATGTAGACCATATGTAATAACCTAATACTTTGTGCAAATTGTTTGTTGTTGTAGACCGCCCAGGATGGAGTTGATGTTTGTCTCAAATTGCTTGCTGCTTGCCCTAGTAGACTAGTTTCGTGTTATAAAGGGTACATTGTCAACGGGTTTAGGTTTAACACGATGAAAGTTGACCTAACTAAACAAACCCAAAACAGTGGAGTTTTGATCAAAGGTGACTGTTATAATGATAGTGAGCGTGATTTTAATGGGCAGTTGGAGGAGGTTGTTGAATTAGATTATTATGGCAGCGGTAATCGACTGGTAATGTTCAAGTGCAGATGGTTTGACATTACAGCTGGTATCCAAGTTAGTCGACATGGGATTATAGACGTTAATATGAGGTCAAGGCTCGGATCGTATGAATCATTTGTATTTGCAGCTCCAGCAACGCATGTCTTCTATGCAAAGGGTGTGACAAGGAAGGACCCAAATTGGCATACTGTTATCAAGACCAACAGAGGCTTTGTTGATGATGATGTGTTCGTTGAGATGTACCAAGATGATGATTCTCCCACAGTGATATCGCTTCAGGAGAATAACGATTTTGTTGATGAGCCTCTTTGCGAATTAGGCCATGCTAGAGAAGAGGTCGATGCTGAAGCCCTTCGTGATGATGAAGATGATGATGACGGCGATTTCGAGGAAGACGTTGATGACGAAGAAGAAGACGATGAAGATGACGAGGAGGAGGAAGACGTTCCGTTGTCTATTAGTGATAGTGATTGACTGTGTAAAGCAAAAAGATTCTTATCAATGTACTTTTGCGCATGTGGTGTTTATTATTTAAATTGAATTGATTATTAATTGATGGTAGTTGACTATTTAAATTGGGTTATCTTTTATACTCGGCCATGCCACATTGTTAGTGTACTAATTTTTGCACTTAAGTTGTTTATTATTCGTGCAAACTACATTGTTATTAATTTACTTTTGTGCCTAAGTTGTTTATTATTCAAGCGAACTAATTACACTCAATTAACTTTTGCACTTCCCACTTTTTGTAGATATGCCGAGATCCAGTGCACCTCGAGGTCGTGGAGGTGGCCGTTGCGGAGCTGCTTCGGCACGGTCAGCCCCCCTCCCTAGGATTGGTGACGCGACTACTACTGAGCAATCGTCATCGTCATCAAAAGCTTTAGACCATGGTGAGACAATATTAGTTTCGTGTCGAATTGAAAGATATTTGTTGCAATTATATATGGATCGTGATCCATTGCTAGCGCTAGCAGCGCTAGCACCGTCCGCTACATAATGTAGCGGACGGCCAAACAGCGCTAGTAATAGTGCTAGCGCTAGCAATGGATCACGATCCATTATATATATATATATATATATATATATATATATATATATATATATTATATAATGTCTTCCTTTTTCATCATTTGCAGCGTCTAGTTCATCTGTACCGCGAGGTAACATCCGCGGGATACCTCTCCAGCCACCCCGGAGAAGAGGATTACTGCTCACGTCCGAAACAATTAGTATGTTTTTAATTTTCAAAGCTCAATTCTAAACGCACTTATATTGGGATTAATGTATCTCTCTTGTGATTTCTTATATTTAGCTTTGTTGAGGATTGTGTTAGGACCAAAATATGTCCTATTATCAAGGCCCACCTCCCACAGCCTTATGCGATGTGGGGGTTGTGGACGGAATCAGACAAGGATCTTGTCTAGGGGAAGTTCTTGGTAAGGAGCGCAGTATTTTTATGTGCTTTATTTGGTTTTAGAAGTACATTATCGCTGAATTTTTCTTTCTAACCGTGTTTGAAAATTGTGTTGAATTATGTTCAGGACTATTTCAAATTTGAGTCCGACGGAGACCAAGAGCTTGGGAGGCAGGCCTAGGAGTGGCATTGTTCCGAGAACTACAAGAAATGGATGCTCAATGCGAGGAGGTGGGCGCTAGCTCGGGCGGGTGCGACAGATATATCTATGGCCAGGGAGCAGTTTGCGATGAGCACACAACTCTTGTATTACTTTTGTATTCATATTGCATTCTTATTGGTTGCGGCTAGTAGCATTCCTCTTACATTTCTGTTATTTTTATACAGAATTCATATAGAGAAAGAGTTCAGGCCAACTTCTTGGCAGACGGTAGCCAGACCCTGGACGACGTCGCTTTGTGGTCAGACGCTACGGGGGCTCTTAAGAAGGAGCATATACTCAGCCACTCTCGTCAGTCCGCACGATCCTTGCTAATTGGAAAAGCTCAGTCGTCAGGTGAGACCAGTTGTAGCGGTCCTCGGGCAGATACGACGGAGAAAGCGCGCTTTGCCACATGGTTTGATGAGCGACTTCAGATGATGATCCATGGCGGTTTTCTTTTGCCCGGCCCCAGACTTCTGGTAATACAAATTTTCTCAAGTAGTTATGTGTTTTGGTCATTCTATAAGTGATCTTGATTTGATATATTATGTTGAATTTGAATCATTTGTATGGCTTCGTGCAGAGCGATACTGATCCTAGTGTCGGTGACCCCCAGGGTGATGAGGATGTTGTTGGATCGAACGTGCCTTCATCGAGGAATGAAGAAGATGATGACGGGGTTAGTCGTTCTACCGACTAGTGATCTAGATATGGGTTGGGGTTATGTATTAACTTGGATTTTATTGATTTTAATTGATCATCGGTACTTAACTGTATGTATTTTATTGATTTTAATGCATATGTTTACCTATAGTTTGATGAATGCGACAAGTTATTTGAATGAATGCGGGACAAGGGGTTGAAACGGTTTTGAATGAATGCGTTGAAAACTTTCAACGCATTCATTTAAAACCGTTTCAACCGAAGTTAAATCGATTTTTGGACCAATTTAACCTTGGATTGGTATTGGAATTGCTTTTTGGATTGATATTGGTTTTGCGACAGGTTTTGGACAGGTTCTTTGACCTAATTTTTTTTTGTGCAAAATTCAGGTTTAGCGACCGCACATCGCGGTCGTTAAACGAAATAAATTCGGCCGCTAATTTAATATTTCAAAATTAAAAAATTATAAAAAATAATTAACGACCGCCACTTGCGGTCGCAAAATAAGTCGCGAAATATAATAATATTTAGGGATAATTACACGTATGTCCCTGAGGTTATGGTGTAATTATAGGTAAGGACAATAGTTTAGACAAATTACACTTATGTCCGTTGACCATACGGAATACAAAAATACATAACGGTTTTGACCAAAAGACTTTATTGCCCCTAATTGAAATTAAAATTCCATTTTTCTTTTATCTTTTTTTGTTCTCTCCTTCCTCTCTCCAATTCAATCTTTCATCTCAGATTCAATCTCTCCACGCTCCCCCCCACCCCCACCCCACCTCGCCACCTCCCTACTCCACACCCCGTTGTAGCACCCCCATGCTCCACCCATGCCGACATCGCCCCCGCTCTACCCCCAAGCCGTCGTTGTCCCTCCCTCCCCACCCCGCCGCTCGACCCCTCTTTGACCCACCGCGAATCGCCCATCTCTCTCTCTCTCTCATGCCACAACTCAGAATCACGCTAGATTTGTTTTTTGGGTTGTTGAATTCATGGTGGGTTTTGGTTTGGGAAGAAATAAGAGTGGGATATGGCGGTACATGGTGCGGGGTGATGGGTAACGGCGGTGGTGCCGGGTAGTTGGGTCACAGAGGTTGGCATGGTGTTGGCAGTGGTGTGTAGGTATGGTGAGGGGCGGCCATGGGGTGGGGGAGGGTGGGGAAGGGAGGGATGGGGCGATGGAGCTGCCAGCGTTGGGCGAGGGAAGGGGCTGCTGCGGGGGGCGAGGTGGGGGGAGAGAAGAGATGGAGGGGGAAAGGCGACGTCGCCGACAATGGGGGCGACTTCGGCAGAAGATTGGTCGTCGTCGGTAATTTGAAAACCTAATTTGAAAATTAGGATTTTTATACAAACCCTAAAAAACCCTAATCCTAATTTGAACATTTAAACCATTATATTGGACATAAGTGCAACCACTGACTAAACTATTGTCCTTGTAATTATACCCTAACCTCAAGGACATACGTATAATTATTTAGTATATGCAGTAAAGGGCAGTATTGCCATTTTGAAAATTCGTAACGATGACATCATAAAAAATACTCTTTCTGGACGGAACCCTAACGGATTGACACAAGTGTTACAAAATTAGGGTTTTTTTGTCACGGAATATTACATTTTGAAACTTAATGTCTTTGACTGTAATTACACCCTAACCTCATGGACATAAGTGTAATTAACCATAATATTTAAATAAAAAATATTTTGAAAATTAATATTTAAAGTAAAAATATATATTTAGCGACCGCGAAAAACGGTCGCTAAATATAGTCGACACGGTCGTTAAATTTAGCGACCGACTAGTAAATGCGGTCGCTAAGCTTTAGCGACCTGTCCTATAGCGACCGCTTTTTGCGGTCGTTAAAACGGTTTAGCGACCACCGTTAGACCTTTAGCGACCGCTCTCTGCGGTCGCTAAAGGGCTGCTTTCTTTTAGTGTATGATTAACTAATATTCTGTTAAACATGGAAAGAATAAGCAAAAAGTTGATATTGTTTACCTAGTGGATGGACATGCTTTAAGTGAGCTCTTGCGACCTTTGATGCGTACAGATTGACTCACCCACCACCACCTACTTCTTGGAGTTGAATGTTTTCGTCTGTACTGACTAAGTGGCATTCGGTTCCCCTATGTTCTTCGAGTACTTCTAGTCCCATTTCACATCCAAGATAACCAAAAAATAAACTCAAATTTCCAAAGAGACTAACTATTCCAAATCTGAGCAAATGCGGATAGTGTTGACAATTGTCAGTCATAACCCCTACGTGCAAGCACGGAACAAGCTGGTATAATTGGCTTCTACCTGATGACCTATGAGTTTTAATCCAAAAATCTATTCCCAAATCCCAACCCCAGCCCCTTCCCCAAAAAAAAGAAAGAGGGAGTGCATTCCATCGATTAATAGCTCAGTCATATGTAATTCTCCTTACTCTCTAAAGACGTGGTATCTACATCGAAATGGTACAGTACGACATGATCACACAAATGGTGGATCAGTCTGTTCTTTCTCGAACTACAACCGGAAGGCCACCTCTCATAGTGGCGGTTAGACCTGGAGCGAACTGTGGAGTTTGACTAGGTCTGCTGACTTCCATATCAAACCGCCGGATCAGCGAGAGAGCCACGCTTTTCATCTCAACCAGTGCCAGTTCTTTCCCCAAGCAAACCCTAAGACCAGCTTGAAAAACTGGATACTTGAAAGGGCACTTTGGCCTAAAAACCCCATTTTCTAACCACCTTTCTGGCTTGAACTCTAGACAATCCGGACCCCATATCTTTTCCATCCGACCCATTGCGTACGGATGATACGTAACCCTCGTACCCTTCCGAACAAACGTACCATCCGGAAGCACATCGTCTTCTTGACAAAACTTCGAATCAAACTGAACAGGTGGGTACAGCCTCATGCTCTCGTGCAACGCTGCATTTAAGTAATGCATGTCTCTCAGTTGATCAAAACTTGGTAGTGATTTTTCTGTCAAACGCATGACCCGATCAGATTCTTGTCGAATATTCGACACAACTTCCGGGTGTTCCGCCAGTAACATGAAGAAACTTGTCATTGCAGAAGCAACCGTGTCACGACCGGCTAAAAGGAAGCTAATTACAATGTCTCTGAGGTACAAATCGTCATCAATAGAACCCATGAATCTGGAAAGAAGATCCTTGTGGGTGGAAAATCCATTTTCCCGCTTATGCCTAATTACTTCATTGGAAAGGACGTTGACGAGCCTAATAGCTTCCTTCAATTTCTTCTCCGAACCTATATTCAGCAACCGTTTGACTTTCCAAATCAATGGCAATACGTTCATCGCCCTCTCTGCTGATAATCTTGAAGCAACATCAAATGCAACCGCGAGTTCTGAAATTGGTAATGACAATTTTAAGCAACCGGGGTCTAATCCGAAGGAAAATTTACAGATGGTATCGAAAGAAAATCTTCGAAAAACGTCCTGTAAATCAAGAGCAGTATTGTCCTTCTTGGCTGCAACCGATGACAATAGAGGCATTAGTCTATTGCGGATCTCAGACGAAACAACATCAAAGGCATATGAACGTATCGACACACTTCCAAGTTCTAGACTCGCCATTTTTCGCTGAAACTTCCACGACTTGCCGTCAACGTTGAATATACCTTTGCCCAAAAGATCACCCAGTATGACAGAAAATGGTTTTCCTTTCGGGTAGTTGTGGAAGTTTGTTTTGAGCATATACTCGACGTTTTGAGGGTTGGCTGTGATAGTGTTGCCTAAGACATGAACATGGACTGTCCCAGTTGGCGACTTTCGAAGGAGATGGGTGTACCAATCGCACAGATTGCGGTACTCTAGAGACCATGTGGATTTGAGGAAACCCTGGCAAACATGGCAGTTACACCACGGCTTTACTCTCAGTATAAAGAGCAAAAGGGAGAAGAAGAGGAAAGTCAAAGTGAATGAGAAGAAGAAGAAGCAAAACTTGGCTTCCAAATTTTGCAAGAAAAATGAAGCTTCAAACACCATGGTTGACGTGTAAGAGAGTGTAGAGAGAGAAAAGGAAGGAGGTGGGAAAACGGGGGAGGGAGAGAGAGAGAGAGAGGGGAAGGGTGGAGTGAAGGGATTGTGAGTGGTGGGTTTTGGTTTTATATTTGTGTGGCTTGTACTGTTGGAAAGTGGACACACACACATGCACAGCTGTGTAATTCAAGTGGCGTGGGGCTTGTCTGTGGATTTTTCTGTTGATGACACCCAACTGTGGACACGTGTCATACGTGGAAGGGGCCATGAAATAAGCGTGCGCTAAATAAAGAACGTGATGGCGGTCATGATCTTCAGCCCACGTGTTCTTTTTAGCACTCACTCGTCCAGCTTTTACAATTTGGAACTCGCCGCATACATGACAATATATTCCCATCACTTACAATAGTAATAATTAAGTTATAATAAGTTAGAAATAGTTTGAAATTGATTCTGAAAAATAAATTTCACTTTATATCTGAATCAGATTTTAAAATCAGATTTAATCTACTTTAAGCATAATCTGTTTAGCAAAATTAGCTGTGAACTATCTTAAAGTTACAAAAAGTGTTCGGATAGAAAGTGATTAAAAAGATCAGTTTTGATATGACAAAATGACCATAAATGACACTACATAAATAAAGTTTTTAATATCCATCTAGTGAAGTAATGTTTATATAACTTTCATTTGAAAATAACTACAATATACGAAAAAATTATTGAAGAAATTATTTTCAACCACCTACAAAAGTTGTCACTTCTTATCCTGAATTAAATGTATAAGAGCATATAGAAATGGTGGGGAGGAAGAAGGCGGTTGTGATGAACTGTGATGCTTCCTCTCTCTGTTAGCGTAGAAGAGAATATAAGTGAATCAAAAAAAAAAAAGTGAATCAAAAAGTAGAAGAGAATATAACTTCAAAAGTTAATTAAAAGTCACACCTAATAATTAGTTAAAAGGATATGAAATATCTTTTTGTTAAAAACATAGGGAGAGGATGGTAAATTAAAAGGTCAAACCTGATTACGGAAAAAAGTGATTATTTCATAATCCTCACTTTCTAGGATTATGGATTTAATCAGTTTTTAGCTTTTTTTGGCCAGATTAAATCTCATAATCTCTTTTGCTAAACACTCACACACCTGATTTAACTATTAAATCAGGTTTGATCATCCCAAAATTAACCCCAAACACCCTCAATGTCTTGATTAGGTTGAGTTCTAAAATATTTAGAATTAATTGATAAATGCAACCCTCGTTATTCTTGCAAAATTAATCAAATTTAAAAATAGTTAATCTTAATAGTAACATTAATTTTTTTCTTCTAAATAGAAAGCATTATTTTCATTTTTTATATACATGAGCTTTTATATTAATATTAGAGAGTGATTTTGAAGATACAATAGTTAATATTAAGTCCTAATAAGTTAGTATAATTATTGAGTTGAGTTTTAGGATGATTAGAATCAGTTTTTAATTACATAGGGCTTAGAAAAATCCTTATTACTCCTGCAAAATTAATTAGATATAAAATAAGGATCCGATCAAAATTTAAATTAATTATCAAATCATGTTTTTATTCTAAATCTCATAAGTTATTTTTTGGGTATATAGATTTTAATTCTCATATGATTATAATTAATTTTTAAACTAAAGTATTATTTTCATTTTTTATATATATGAGTTTTTATATTCATATTAGGGAGTACTTTTTAAGAATCTAACGACGTGTCATATAAAGAAGTGATGATGTGTCGCGTAATGAAGTTATCACTGTCTTTCTCGCTTTATATATATATATATATATATATATATGGGAGCTGATCCATTGACAGCGCTGGCAAATGGAGTTAAGTTGCCAACGCGATCTGGCCGTCCACGCGCGATCTGTGGACGGTCCAGATCTGTTTTTCGCGCTTTTTTTAAGTCTGTCCGCTACATTATGTAGCGGACGTTTCTTTTGACAAATATACCCTTATTCCCGTCCGCTACATTATGTAGCGGACGGAATTTTCTAACATTTTTTTCTCTCTCTCCATTAATGTTCTGACGGTCCAAATATTTTTTTTACTTTTTTTTTAAGTTCGTCCGCTACATAATGTAGCGGACGATTTTTTGACAAAAATATCATCATGTTCCATCCGCTACATTATGTAGCGGAGGAGTAGGCATGCATTATTTTTTTGTTCTGTCCTTTCTCTTATTGTTCTTCTGACATCTCTCTCGTTTCTCTCAATGTCCTTTCTCTTTCTCTGTCCTTCCTCAACCACAGCAACAGGATGAAGAAGAAACCCAGAAATCGGCTGACTGATATCATGGCCGAAGAAACCCAGAAATCGGCTGCCCTCCTCTCTCTCAACCAGAGTATCCAACTCAAGGGCTGACTGATATCATGGCCGAAGAAACCCAGAAATCGGCTGCAGAGGCCCCAGCGCCCGCGGCTGCAGAAGTCGTCGCGGTCTCCGATGTGCCGGAGGCCGAGAAACCCACCGCCGCCATCGCCGAGAAAGATGCGACGCCAGAGCCTGTGAAGGAGCCGGCGACGGCGGAGGAAGAGAATATCACCGAGTCGGCGTCGTTCAAGGAGGAGACCAACGTCGCCGGTGAGCTCCCCGACCCACAGAAGAAGGCCTTGGACGAACTCAAGCAGCTGGTCCAGGAGGCCCTCAACAAGCACGAGTTCACCGCCCCTCCTCCGCCACCGCCGGCCAAGGAGAAAGAGAAGCCCGTAGAGGCTGCACCGTCCAGGAGGCCCTCAACAAGCTCGATCTTGGTTTGAACCCTTCTTGCTGCATCCAGACTATCGATCTTAAAGCCTGTTCAAGCCTCCTATTTGAGACATAACCCGACATCAGAGCAGTCCAAGAAATAGCATTCCTTTCCATCGAGCCATAGAAAACCTTCCTCACCGAACCCATATCCCCACACTTGCAATACATATCGATTAAAGCAGACTGAATAAACAACTGCTGCCATGGGGGGAAGAAGAGCAAGAGGGCTGTCAAGGTTTTAAACGAGAAATTGAACCTTTCTGGGTTTCTTCTTCATCCTGTTGCTGTGGTTGAGGAAGGACAGAGAAAGAGAAAGGACATTGAGAGAAACGAGAGAGATGTCAGAAGAACAATTAGAGAAAGGACAGAACAAAAAAATAATGCATGCCTACTCCTCCGCTACATAATGTAGCGGATGGAACATGATGATATTTTTGTCAAAAAATCGTCCGCTACATTATGTAACGGACGAACTTAAAAAAAAAGTAAAAAAAATATTTGGACCGTCAGAGCATTAATGGAGAGAGAGAAAAAAATGTCAGAAAATTCCGTCCGCTACATAATGTAGCGGACGAGAATAAGGGTATATTTGTCAAAAGAAACGTTCGCTACATAATGTAGCGGACAGACTTAAAAAAAGCACGAAAAACAGATCTGGACCGTCCACAGATCGCGCGTGGACGGCCAGATCGCGTTGGCAACTTAACTCCATTTGCCAGCGCTGTCAATGGATCAGCTCCCTATATATATATATATATATATATATATATATATATATATATATATATATATATATATATAGCTGATCTGTTGATAGTGCTAGTAAAATAGGAGAAGTTGCCAACGCTATCTGGCCGTCCATCCTGAAAGGATAGACAACCCATATCTTTTTTTTTTCAAAAGTTGTCAGCCGTCCGCGACACAGTGTCGCCGACGGGGTTTTTTACAAGATTGCCCCTCCCAACTCGTCTGCGTAACAGTGTAGCGGATGACTTTTTTGTTCTGACATGTGCCAGTTTTCCTGACACACGTCAAATTAATTCTAGACACATGTCACGTCCTGTCTCCCAGACTGTCCGCCGTACAGTATTACGGATGACTTGGCAGCTATACCCAAAAAGTTTCCTAATTCTCAGCTCTTTTCGCATTTTCATCTCCTTAGTCTTCACTTGCTTCCATTTTCAGCTCCCTTCAAGCTTCGAGTAACACTTGCTTCAAGCTTCACTCAAGTAAGGTAAGTTTGTGAATGGTGAAGTTTTCTTTATGGGTTGATTGATAAAGTTAAATTTTTTTTTTTGGATGGATATATAGATTTTTTTTTTTGGGTTTATGTTTGTTGCGATTTATCAGTCTATTCATGAAAGTAATTTTAATTTGTGATGTTCAATAAATTAATTTGTTAACTTCAAAAAAAATTATTATAGTTAAATTCAATTTTTTTGCGATTCGTTAACTTCAAAAAAGTTATTATAGTTAAATGAGAATTTTTGGATATTATGTTTGTTGTATTTTGGCATCATAAATTTGTCTATTTATCTTAGTAATTTTAATTTGCTATGTTCCAGAAATTAATAATTGTTAAATTGGAGACACTTTTGAGATTATGTTTGGTATATTTGTCATGCTAAATTGGTCTATTTATCAAGGTAATTTTGATTTGATATGTTCAAGAAAGGACATTTGATAGTTAAGCGTAATCTATTTATACATAGGTCTTGTTTCACAATGTCTGATTTCGTGTAGAGCTCCAACACCCCCGTAGATGTTAATGATCCGTATCTAGGACGAACATTTCAAACATTGGAAAAAGCCGGAGAATGTTTTCGAGCGTATTCATTGAGGGTTGGTTTTGGCATTAGAATAAAGGCTACAAGAACAAGCAACATAAGAAAAAAAATACGCTCTCGCTTATACGAGTGTCATAAGGGCAGACACCCACTGCAAAATGAGACACACGTAGGTAATGATGACAGTGATGACGAAATAGGATATGCGCGAAGAAGACGGGACTGTTTTGCACGCACGAATTGCCAGGTCAAGATGTTCGTACGCCATAAACCCAAGCAAGATCATTGGCTTATTGCTAGCTTGGAATTGGCACACAATCACCCGTTAGTAACCCCTTCTAAGGTGAGTCAGATGCATCAACACAAGAAGATGGGTAAGGTCGCAAGGAGCCTGATTCAAACAATGAACAATGCGCGGATATGACATGCCTACATTGTTAATGTTCTTGCTGAATAGACTGGGGGAATTCAGAATCTAAACTTTAACACGACTGACATTCGTAATGCGGTCCAAACCCAAAGACGAGGCGTATGACCTCAATGATGCTCAATCCACAATGAGCCTATTGAAGTGGATGCAAATGGAGGACCTGCAGTTTAACTTCGATTATAAACTTGACGACGAGCATCGAGTTAGCACAATTTTTTGGGTTGACGGCCGTTTGAGGCTTGCTTATAAGCATTTTGGGGATGTCGTGACTTTGGACACCACATATCGTACCTACAAGTACTTGATGCCATTCACTCCTTTCACGGGTATCAATCATCATTATCACTCCATCCTGTTTGGGTTTGCCTTGTTAAGGGACGAGAGCGAGAGTTCTTTTGTATGGTTTTTTAGGGCGTGGTTGGAAGCCATGAACAACAAAGCACCCAAAGTTATCATCACCAATCAAGATTTGGCAATGAAGAAGGCTATTGCTACCGTCTTCCTAGATACTCGACACAACTTGTGCACTTGGCACATAAGCAACAAATACCCTGAACGTCTGCATCATGTGTATGCAAAGAATCCAGACTTTAAACAGGATTTTGACAAGTGCGTTAACAAGTCGTTAACGATTGAGAAATTTGAGGAGAGGTGGGAAAAGATTGTTGAGGATTACTCATTGCAAGACCACGAGTGGCTCCAACACTTGTATGAGCTCAAAGAGCAATGGATTGGCGTTTACACGAGAAGATATTTTTTTGCGGGCATGAAAACGACGGGCAGGAGTGAATCTATGAATGCCACGTTCGATAGTTACGTGGGTACATCTACCAATTTGAAAAGTTTCGTCACATCAGCCCAAAAAGCGGTTGCCTCGTTATTCATGAAAGAAAGGGCTGTAGACTTTGCAAGCACGTACAAACAAAGGAGAAGGTTGCTTGAGACCCCGCTGGAGCTGAACGTTGCAAAAGTCTATACGAAGGAGATCTTCATGCTATACCAAGTAGAGCTACGAAAATAGGGACAATACAGTATAAACAAGGTAGCAGAAAAGTCTACACGTGAGTACAATGTTTATTCGTTCATGAATGACCTCGTCCCTGAGAAGCTGCGCATAATGTATACGGTGTGCCATGACACATTGACGGATTCGGTGACATGTGTTTGCAAGAAGTTTGAGTTCCATGGCATCCTATGTAGACACATTCTGTATTTTTTCACCCAGAAGAATATCAGGACAATCCTCGATAAATATGTCCTGCCACGGTGGACGAAAGTTGCAAACAGGTTGCACGGTACCATTGCCTTTCCGGAGCATCCGTATACTGACTTTGAAGAGTCAGAGACATTGTGGTATAATCATCTGGTGAAAACGTTTACCTGTTTGTTCGTAAAGGGTGCTGCTATAATGGCAGGATCTAAACATCTCCTCGAGGTAGCTCAGTAGCAAGATCTCATCGTCGACCAGTTCGAATTAGTTTCAGTCAGCAATGTAGATGACACTGCGCCTACAACGGGATCAGAAGATGAAGAGCCGGTTGAGGAAGACAACAATGATGTCCGGCCTTTAGATCCAATTATATCACAAACGAAAGGCTGCAAGAGATCTACGCGGATGAAGAGCTCTATTGAACAAGCAACTCAACCTAAAAAGCTGAGAAGGTGTGCACTGTGCAACAAAATGACCAACCATGACAAGTGGAACCATTACAAGGCACTGGGAATAAGTCCAGGGGGTTTACAAGACGAGGAAGAAGATGATGCCGAAGATGAGGAAGAAGAAGATGTAGTGGACCTTTAGTTGGACTTTTTGTAATAATTTTGCTGTAATAATCTTTTGTGAGCATCAAGTCTTTCTTTTTTTTTTGTGTGATTTTTTCTCCGTCCACCACATAATCTAGCAGACGGCGCAGCAGAAACAACAGTCCTCGTCGCTTGGAATTTTTTGGCTGTTTAGACTCTCCACTATACTATCTAGCGGACGGCCTAACAGACATTAGACGTCAACACTTGGAATTTTTTTGGGTGTTTAGACTGTCCACTACACTATATAGCGGACAGCGCAACAGAAACATTAGGCTTCAACACTTAGAATTTTTTTTGGTGTTTTAGGGCACCTAACATCAGTCTTCAACACTTTGAATTTTTTTGGTTGTTTAGACTGTCCGCTACACTATCTTGTGGACGGCGCATCAGAAACATTAGACTTCAACACTTGGAATTTTTTTTTGGGTGTTTAAACTGTCCGCTACACTATATAGCGGACGGCGCAGCATAAACATTAGGCTTCAACACTAAGAATTTTTTTGGTGTTTTAGGGCACCTTACACTAGTCTTCAACATTTTGAATTTTTTTGGTTGTTTAGACTGTCCGCTACACTATCTAGCGGACGGCGCAACAGAAACATTAGAATTCAACACTTAGAATTTTTGTTGTTGTTTTAGGGCACCTAACATCAGTCTTCAACACTTTGAATTTTTTTGGTTGTTTAGACTGTCTGCTATAATATATAGCGGACGACGCAGCAGATACATTAGACTTCAACACTTAGAATTTTTTTGATTGTTTTTTGGTTGTTTAGACCGTCCGCTACATAATGTAGTGGATGGTGTCTCAGTCTACCAACAAATATATTTTTCATTCTCTTTCTCACCATCATGCTGTCTCAATGAGGGCAAAAAAACCACACCATAATATTTTCTTACCACCATCAAACCTATCTCAATAAGGGCCAAAAATCCACAACACACAAATAAACCACCACAACACAAAAAATACATGTCTCAATTGAACTTCGAATAAATTGGTATTTGAAATAAAATTGTTGTCTTAAAAATAATCGTTTACAAGAAGTAACCATTGAGTCGGATTCTCGTCCTTAGACAGATGTAGAGTATACCTAACTGGTCTAGGCCGGCCTCTATAAATTTGCCAAACTATTTTATATCTAAAGGCCTCTACTTCTGATGCGCTCCAGATGGTCTCCTTGAGGCTCTCACCCTGAAAAATATAGTCCATGTACATGTAGATGAAGACGCCGCAGTCCGAGGTATTAGCTTGCTTGGGCCTGCTCCTCTTCACTCGAACTTGGAGCCACGGCCTCGCCGGTACTTCTAGTTCATGGAGACAGTGGACCATGGCACATACAAGATTCTGTGGAGAAAAAAAAGGTGTAAGCTA
This sequence comes from Escallonia rubra, assembly GCA_033065855.1. Classification (NCBI taxonomy): domain Eukaryota; kingdom Viridiplantae; phylum Streptophyta; class Magnoliopsida; order Escalloniales; family Escalloniaceae; genus Escallonia; species Escallonia rubra. Next base: position 801,559 of record JAVXUO010002949.1, read on the forward strand.
CGAGTTAACAATTACAGTACACAAATTACAATAAGCATTAAACAACAATCGAAACATTACCACAGCATCCAACTGGGCTTTCCAAAGCTGCTTCACGAGCATTCGTTTGGTATCATCATGGAGACTGTCGAGGACTAATACGACCTTCTGAGTTGGTTCATAGCAAACCAAGTACCAGTGGCTATTACCTAGAAATGGTATTAGGAACACGTCAGCATCATGGGCACTCACCAGACTATCCATATTAAGAAATACAAGGAGCGCATCAAACTGTTCCCAGTCTTTCAAGGTTTTCTTCCCCCTCCCATCGACCCAAGCCTGCCATACTGATACGAGAATGCCATGAAAAAATGCATCGAACAAAAAAATGCGCGGATGGTTATTCCGGGTGTCTCGACTCCTTAGCCTCAGAATCTCCACGTAGGCAGAGATCACAGTGTCACTTAACAAAGCCCCCGGAGATAGGGTGGACATTTCCCCCCACTCGGAAGTGTAATCCAAGCCATTCGGGCAAATAACAGTATATGACGCTTTGTTCCGAGGGGCCCCGCTAAAACAACGTTCGTGGATTAGTCGGGCTTTTGTCGGCCCTAGAGGCTTCAACAGATGCCCCTTGGGATAAGCGGGGGGTCGACCGAGGGATATTGCCCGTCGGGGGATATCCCCCTTCGGGGAGGGGGGGTCAGATGGTCCCGCCCACGAGACGATGGGCATTGACTCGGAGAGATTGATGTTTGCGTATTGCTAGTCTTGTGTGACTTGACTCTAAGAAAGGGGTATTGGTTTGGACTCCAGAAGCAAAGAAAACGAGGGGACACTGTACTCGTCCCATGGCGTTTGAGCGTGTCCCGCTACGGAAGGACCACCAACCCCCTGGCTCACCCCCGATGTCTGCCCTGAGGGATCACCGTATCCCTCGCTCACATGGGGGGGCTACCACCCCGAATAGTCCATTCCCAGGGAGACGCCCGGAGAGGGTCCCGTATAATGGCCCATAAAATCCCCGCAGCCTTGGGCCAATGCATCAGTCTGTTGGCGAAGTTCCAATCCCATGGTATTCACCAGATCCTGCCGCTCACTCAACTTCTGGAAGAATGCGAGCGAGGCATTAATCTACATCCAAATAGATAATAAGCATAACCACAAAACAAATGAGATTGAATATAAAACAAGAATCATTAAATCCAATTAAAAGCATTGGTTGGGCAACTTACGAGACCAAATGCCCACTTCTCATCGATCTGACCCCTAGAGTGGTACCTCTGCCCTTGTTCAAACCTTATCAAGGCTACTCTCTTTCGCGTGATGCGGTAGTACCACTCGTTGTACTACTCGATGCTGATCACAGGGTTAGGCTCGGACACAATGGCCGCTAGCGGGTCCTGCCAAGAATTCCAAACCTTAATTTCTCGTGCGCACAAGTCATGAGCATTCACCTTGCCAAATCGTCCGACACCCGGTGGGTTCCTGTTAACCCGCATATCTAGGGCATCTGCTGGCAAGCCCTGCAGGCAGTCGAAATGGCGCATTGCGCGATCTGGCAGCTGCCACTCTGTAACCTCGAAGTGGATCAAGGGTGTGCATTGTAACTCGGAGAGGATGAAGACGAACGACTCTGTCACCCGTCGCTCGAGACGCTTGTACGGCGCCCAACGCATTTGGCCCGGAGATAGCGAGTCGAGCTCCCTCTGATAGAGCGTAATGTTGTGATGGGGATCATCTCTCCACGGGTAGTGGCTCAGCCTTTGGCTGTACTCCCAAGTGCACAACCGAGGACACACGTTATCGGTTACGTCCCTACGCTTGGATGCGCCGGTAGCAATGTGTTCATAAGACCACACCTGAGAACAAAGACAAATTATATATAATATCGTCAAAATTTATTGTCCACCGACCAATAAAAAAATATCAATAACGTAATCACAAAGTGTTATATGATATACTTGCAACAGTGAGAGACATGCACATACAGCTCTGGAGTCGGGCCTCGTTGCCTTGTGCAATGCTTGATACAAGTACGCAAGAGTTGCTGCACCCCAGGCATACTCCCTAACCTCTTGCAGGTTACCCAACAACGATAAATATTTGCTGCTGACCGTATTCTCTGATGTTGTTGGGAATATAATTGCCCTTATCAACCACAGCAAGAAAGCCTTTGTGTACAACACAAGCATCACATCCGTGTAGTTTTCCGGCAGAACGCTATAGGTATCCAGCATCCACTTCAGCTTTATCCCACCAGTGCTAAATTGATCTTCAGGTACGGAGGTAAAAAAGTTCCTAGCGGCTCTCTTATTCGTTGCTTCCAACGGAGGAGCAATTACCGACCGCCCCGTCACCGATAACCCTAAGATGAACCCTACATCTTCTAGGGTAATAGCCATCTCTCCAAAAGGTAGGTGAAACGTATTCGTTTTACTTCTCCACCTCTCAACAAGGGCACCTATCAAGTTGTTGAAAGATCTTCCCATGCATGAAAACCCCAAAACCAATTCCACGCAGGAATTTTTTCTGTCATTTGTTCAATTTCCAGGCTGCAAAATTATCGGATAGTTCTACTGTGTTGAGGAGTGCTCTTTCCTACGAATTAATAAATACAATTTAAGCAAAGAAAAACGGTATACAATGTTCGTGAGAATATGAAAGTTGATAAAATAAGTATCTTACTCCACCATGCCATATGAGCGTACTGATATGGTTTGCTTGGTCGTATAATACAGAGGGATCTTCTGGTCTAGGGTTAAAGTCCATTTTTTTGCAACTGAAATTATGAAAAAATGTCAAGTTTGGAAGCTTTTATCAATCGCTTGCAAATTACCAACGCTAGCACATGCATAATACGCAATATATATATATATATATATATATATATATATATATATATATTACCAACGCTAGCACATGCTCAATACATAATCAAAACCATGCATAAGACACAATACTCATAACAACTCTAGATTATGAACAAACAAATGATTGGTTTGTCAACTTACGTGATTGATGAGACGATTAAAGGATTTCTTGGGAAGAAATTGCGCAGATCTTCTTGCCAACGCCGCTAGAACATTTTGTGAGAAGAAAGAATGAATAAGAGTTTTGAAGTTGGGTTTTTTGTGTATATATATGGACCGTCCGCTACATAGTATAGTGGACAGTAAAGACCGTCCGCTACACAATGTAGTGGATAGTATTTATTTCGTATTTATTTAAATCTCATCCGCTACACAGTGTAGCGGACGGTGGGGATAAGGACAAAGTAACAGTCGTAACAGTCGTGGGGAGACATGACTGATGTGACAACTGTCAGGGGGGATGTGAATGACTTGATCACCGTCAGGGAAAAAGTCGTCCGCTACACAATGTAGCGGACTACCTTTTGACTGACGGTTGTCAGGGTCAAAAAGTCGTCCGCTACACTGTTACGCGGACGAGTTGGGAGGACAATCTGGTAAAAAATCCCGTCCACGACACTGTGTCGCGGACGGCTGACAACTTTTGAAAAAAAAGATATGGGTCGTCCATCCTTTTAGGATGGACGGCCTGATCGCGTTGGCAACTTCTCCTATTTTGCTAGCGCTATCAACGGATCAGCTCCCATATATATATATATATATATATATATATATATATGGGAGCTGATCCGTTGAGAGCGCTAGCAAAATGGGTTAAGTTGCTAGCGCGATCTGGCCGTCCACGGGCGATCTGTTGACAGTTCAGATCTTTTTTTTCGTTTTTTTAAGTACGTCCGCTACATTATGTAGCGGACAATGTTTTGACAAAAATACCCTCCAGCTCCATCCGCTACATTATGTAGCGGACAGAGGCAATACTTTTTTTCTGACTCTTTCTCTCTCCTTTGTCTGATTAATTTTCTGACATGTTTTATGTCTGCTACATTATGTAGCGGACAATATTTTGACAAAAATACCCTCCTGCTCCATCCGCTACATTATGTAGCGGACAAGTCGACCCTGCTTTTTCTCTCTTTCTCTCTCATTTCTCTCATTAATTGTCTGACATGTCTCTCTCCTTTCTCACATCAATTTATGACTTTAGCTGTCCTTTCTCTCTCATCCTCCTCTCCCCTCCTTTTCTCTCTCTCTCTCTCTTTCTCTCTCCTCTTCATCCTCAATTTCAGCCGAAGAAAATTGTTGTACCGACATTAGTAACGAAGAGCAAATTACTCCGGGAATCCAAAACGTGCCAATGTTCCAATTCGAATGAACCAATCGAAAAAATAAACAAAAAAATGTGTTACCCGTACTACTCGGCGGCGCAGGTGCGGTGCGCCACCACAGCCTCCGGTCGCTTCAGAACCGAGTGCACCTCCTGCAGTCGCGTCGTCGAGGAGTGCCAGACCCAGTCCCACCACCTTTTCCACCTCCGCGCCTAAGACTCTCCTATGTGTCTCGTCACCTCCGATCTCCCCATCTGTCCTTTCTCTATTCAGTTTCTCCGTCAAAGCAGAGAAAGAAACTGAACCCTCCACTTCTTCTTCATCCTCTGTTGCTGTGGTTGAGGAAGAACAGGAAAATGAGGACAATGAGAGAAGCGAGAGAGAGAGAGAGATAGAGAGAGAGAGGAAAGAAAGAGAAAGGACAGTGAGAGAAAGAGAGAGGGGGAAAGAAAGAGAAAGGACAGTGAGAGAAAGAGAGAGAGAGAGGTGTCGGAAGGACAATGAGAGAAAGGACAAAGGACAGAAAAAGAGGAAAACAAAGTAGAGAAAGGACAGAGAAAGGACAGAAAAAGAGGAAAAAAAAGTATTGTCTGTCTACTCGTCCGCTACATAATGTAGCGGATGTAGCTGAGGGTATTTTTGTAAAAAATTCGTCCGCTACATTATGTAACGGACGGACTTAAAAAAACGTAAAAAAAAAATCTGGACCGTCCACAGATTGCCCCCTGAACGGCCAGATCGCGCTAGCAACTTAACCCATTTTGCTAGATCTCTCAACGGATCAGCTATATATATATATATATATATATATATATATATATATATATATATAACCCTTATCAAGAGGTAATCTATAAAATACTCCCTCCGTCCTACATGATTTGATCAACTTTTCTTTTAGAACCGTCTTACAAAAATTGCTCATTTCCAAATTAAGAAAGATTATGTAGATAGTTTTAATATTTACCCTTTTTACAATTTTTTTATTTTATTTCTCTCTCCACATTTAACTCTCCACCAACTCATTTTCTCTCTCCTGACCACTTTCTTACACTTTTTTATTCATTTCTCTCTCCACACGAACACTCCACTAGCCCATTTTCTTTCTCTTGGTCTACTTTCTTCTCATTCTCTCTCTAACAGGTAGAATGAGAAACACACAATATATCACTTAAATCCTTATTTGCGTGCAAAAAAAATTGATCAAATTATGTGAGACAGAGGGAGTATATAATAAATGAAGCGAGATAGACATTGATAACTTCCTTGCGCGGCACATTATCGCTTCTTTATATAACACGTCATCATATCCTTATTTTAAGATTAATTAACTTCTATATTAGCAAGTCATATTTTACTTAAAAACTAATTCTAATCATTCTAAAACTCTGATTAATGAATATACTAATCTATTAAGACTTCGAAAACTAATTCTAATTATTTTAAAACTCAACCTAATCATTTTTCTAACTTATTAGGACTTAATATTAACTATTGTATCTTCACAACTACTCTCTAATATGAATATAACAACTCATCTATATAAAAAAAATGAAAATAATACTTTGGATTTAAAAGAAAAGGAAAATTTTAAAAAGAATTCTAATCATTCTATAACCATACCTAATCAATATACTAATATATTAAGACTTCATTTTGACAACTATGTCCTCAAACGTGTTTTCTAATATGAACATTAAAATCTATCAACCAAAATAATAACTGAAGAGATTTAGAATAAAAATGTAATCTAATAATTAAATTAAATTTTGATAGGATCCTTATTATTTTTTTATCTAATTAATTTTGCAGGAGTAATGAGGGTTTTCTGTAAGCCCTATGTAATTCCAAAACTGATTCTAACCATTCTAAAACTCAACATAATCATTATACTAACTTATTAGGACTTAATATTGACTATTGTATCTTCAAAATGACTTTCTAATATGAATATTAAAACTCACATATATAAAAAAACGAAAATAATACTTTTGATTTAGAAGAAAAAATTACAATTGAGATTAAACAACTTATCAGACTTAGAAAAACAATTATCTAACAATTGATTTTGAATTTTGACAGGTACCTTATTTTTAAATTTGATTAATTTTGCAAGAATAATGAGGGTTGTATAATTTGAAAAATAATTCTAAACATTTTAGAACTCAACCTAATCAATGCACTAACTTATTATGACTTAATTTTGACTATTCTATTCTTAAAATCGTTGCAAATATGAAAATTCATATATCGAGAAAACGAAAAGTAACATATTAGATTTAGAAGAAAAAAAATTACGTTCTAATTGAATTAAATGTACTATCATTGTTCATATATACAGATATATACGTAATATACATAAGATAGTCATCGTAAAATATGAATAATGTGATATATATAGATTTAATAAACGAAGTATAAGTTAGCACATTTAAATAAGACCCCACGACCGCCAAGCTGGTTATATCCCATATATAAAGATTTAGAAAACAAATTAATAATGAGATTTGAAAAAAAGAAGAAGAAGAAGAATATAAGATTCATATACTCCTAGTGTATCTGAGAAAATATATCCCCTAAAAGGCATTTGTTTTAAGTAATTTTACAAATCTTATCATAATCGACTATTCGACTAACAATTTATTTTTAATAGGAACGTAATACCCAATAAAAATTTATTATTTTTGTACTTGATTAAGTTTACATGAACGTCACGACCAATTAGTAGATATTAGACTAATTATAAGCTTTGAAACTTAAATTTGACAATAATAGAATTGATTATAACTATGAGTGGTCATTGTTGTGTGCTTCCAATAACAATTAAATGAGCTAATCTCTACCCTATAATTGTTAGCTTAACATAACACTACAAGAAAAAGTGTCATTAGTTATAACTTTTTTAATGAAAACATAAAAGTTGTGACTACTGATCACCAACTGTGACAAGTATGAAGGTCGTCACAATTAGCCTGCCATAGTGTAATATCTAGTGACAAGAATGAAGTCGTCACAATTAGCCTACCATATTTGCTAAATTTTATTAGCTCATTGTAATCAACAAGAATAACCTGAAAAAGCTCATTATTGTCAATATTATATATTGCGAAAAAGTTCTCTAATGTCAAATAGTCACTTGTAAAAGGAAAATTACACAAGAGATTTAATAAGAAAAATTAGGTACTATTTATGTTGTTATTTAACTTTTATAACCTTATGGCATATGTGTTATAGAAGAAATTATTCTTTTACAAGATCCTTAATTTTATTATTCGTAAAAGAACAGTCAATCCAATATAATAACCTAGATAACAGGAACACAACGGTGTATATCTAAAAATTATAAAAAAAGAAAGAAAGAAAAAAAGAGGAATCAATCTAAGAATTATAATAGAAGAATAAATTATTAACTATTTTTAAAAATAGCATGTAATATTAAAACGTTATAACGTTTCAAAATAAATCTAGGAAGTTTTTCTTATACACCGTACTTTCACATGATAAAGGCAATAGCATAATTTTGTTTATCATTTAGTTAAGAAACAAAGTGTAAAGCGAAAACAAACAACAGAGGTGTAGATCGATAGATGTTCTCATAAATCTAGCATAATTAATTTACAAAGGTTCTGCACAATAAAGTAGATAAAACATGAATTAAATTAAATAAACTTTGTTCGAGAAAAAAATTAAACCAATCTTTTTTTATGGTGTCCTTCTTTTACTATTAATTTAGTTTTAAGCATTTTAAAGTTCTAAATTAGTAATATACCAACATATTAAGACTTTATTTCAATTATATTAGTTAAAAAATTCTATAAATTGAAAAGAAACTCTCTCTCTCTCTCTCTCTCTCTCTCTCTCTACACACATATACATACATGCATACGTACACACACATATGTTAATATTAGCATGCATATATGCGCTCGCGCGCATAACTAATCTATTAAGACTTAATAGTCATATTAAGTCCTAATAGTATTCTCATGAGATTAATTAAATTTAACAATAAGGACCTTATTAAATTTAAATTAAACGATAGATCATTATTATTTTTTTCACAATATCAAGAGTTATTTATATTTATATTTTTTTGGATCTATGGATACTTATTCTCATATTAGAGTAAGTTTTTTAAAGATATAAGTGTCAAAATTGAGTTTCATATATTAGTACATTTATTAGGAAGAGTTTTAGATTATATAAGGCTTATTAATATAGAATTTAACTAATCTAAAGACAAGAACCCATCCAAGATAATATTGACCGTTAGCGGTACTTTTGTATATGACATATAGTGTTTATAAATTTTATTTCACATTGAATACATAATGTGATAATAAGTGATGATGTATTGCACAACGAAGTTATTGTAGAATTTATTTTAAAGTTACGTATAAAACAAAATAAAGCTAGCATGGTTAATTTAGATTTGAACTAGATTGCCAACCTTGATAAATTTAAAGATGAATCTAACTTGATCAATATGTTGGTTACAAACTTTGGTAAATGATTTCTTTACTGTAAATTAAATCTCGATTCTGGTTATAATGCAATTGGTTGTAATTATAAGTCGTGATTATGGTGTGAATTCAATAGCAAGTGGATGATTAACGCTCGCCCTATAATATTAGCATAATATCATGATATTTGTTATCCTTTCGAAGCTCATTATAGTTATAGGTATAACCTGACATATTTTGGTATATAAAGGTTGTATTATGTTGTGATAAAACGAGTATCATTCATGAGAAAGTATCATTAAATGCACTTAGCTGACAACAAATAGTGTATGCATAAGTCCTTTCAAATTTGAAATGCAACTTTATTTCTTTGAGATTTTTACTTAATCTTTATAATAACCTCACGAACATGTATATATATATATATAACACCTTAAAAATCCTTTGAAGTTCAAAAGGGATAAGCTACAGCGTAACAATCTTTAATTACAATCACAATAGTATTTGTTATTTAGTTTTATATGATACCAACATGACTATTCTTCTACTCTAAGTACTAAGTCAATATTCATTTGAAATACTACTTGAAAACTTAAAACAAAAGCTTAAAGAAGGCAAGTAAACAAACATGTATATTCAGATATCTCATAATAATCGCATGCAGCCTAATCAAACAAAAAATGCTCTTTAATAATCAAAAGTTCGGAGTAATGCAAGTAAATTTATTGTTTAATATTTTACTTAAGTTAGTCTTGATTAATTGAGGTACTAAAGTTATTATTTATATAAAGCCAAATAAGAAAATTTTTATAAAGTTAATATCTTTTTTGTCTCACGATATGTGGTACGTACTGATACATTGTATACAATATTTTTTAAACCAGTCCGAGCTTGACTTGGGTTATTGGGCTAGTAACTTACTAAAAAAACATATACAAACCCCTAACCTATGGCCTCAACGAGATAAGGACAACAACCCTGTCCACCGAGAAGTAGTAGTAAAAATAGAAGTTAACTAATCCACATATCACCAGAACATAAAGATAAATAGAATAAACACGAACAGACAAAACAAACTATTTAAATAAAAGCACAAACCAAAAGATAAGTCCAAATAACCACACCAAGTAAGTGGCTAAATAACACACGGCATACCCGCGTGCCCCTGACACCTGCCAAAATTCCACTGCTAACACAAAGCAACCAAGACACATGTACGACACCTACCAACACAAGGCAACGTGCCCTGAGACCACCATGCCCACCACCACGCATGCATGCATACATGTGTGCGTATACGTGCAAGTTTTTGCGTGTGTGCATGTGAGTTTGTAGATCTCTGTTTGAGGATGGTTGTTGTTGCACGACATAAGACTTAGACACCTTCCAACACAAGGCAACTTGCCCCAAGGGCACCATGCCCACCACCGCACGACCTCTACCAATATCACAACACTCCATTGCCGCACACCAACACCCCACGATGTTGCCTTGCGAAGTTAGAAATCACCAACAACAGCCGTCAACTAGACCCAATAGAAACAAGAAAACCCCGCAAAGCCACCGTAGCACAAATATCCCTTCTCAACACAACCGCCAACAGTCCACACTTCCACCATCGCACCAACTGCGACAAACCCCACAGCCCCACCCAGCAACCTCACTAACCATAACCCAACAAACCACCACTGCCGAGGCCAACTATTACCAAAGCTAGTAGACAACCTTTCTATGACAGAGGGGGAAGGAGGAAACAACAACCCTATAAGAAAAATCCTCAAACTCACCAAGCCATCTCCAATCATCGGAACCACCATGCCCACCTCCTACACGAAGGCAACCACCTATGACCCCTTACCACCCATGAAGTCGCCATTCTGCACCAACCCTAAAAGAGCCAGTTATCAAGTCCGCTCACCCACGCTTCACGCTTCGTCACTACAAGAAAAATGACTTTTAGCGATGGACAATTCCGTCAATAAAAGTTACTTTCCCGTCGCAAAAGACTTTTAGGAATGGACACCTTGTCGCTAAAAGTCCGTTCCCATTAACCCCGTCACTAAAATTTTAACAGTGGAATTTGAAAATCCGTCGCAAAAAATTAACTTTTAGCGTCGAGATGATAAATTCAGTATTTCGTCGCTAAAGATAATTAATTTTTGTATTTTAGTTTAATTTATTTTTTTCTGAAATTAATAATTTTGAAAAATATTTAGCGACGGAATTTACTGTCGCTTAAGGTATTAGCAACGGAATTTCGGTTGCTAAAAGCCCTTTCGGCAAAAAGTAACGGAGATTTGACGGAAATTTCGTCGCTAAAAGTTTATCGCTAATACCTTTAGCAACGGTAAATTTCGTCGCTAAAAGATTTTAGGTACGCTATAATTAAAGACTTTTAGCAATGGAATAAAATCCGTCGCTAATTTTTTTTTATATTTTTAATAGCCAAACCTGTAACTAAAACCAAATATCAATTCTCCTAATTCAAATTAGGGTTAAGTAGTTGCTGATCCATCAACAATTATTTAACCATAAAACACAGTATATTTATTCAAATTATAAAATCCTTACTAATTAAACATAAAATGTATGCAATATTGTTCAAAGTGAATCATATATAATAGGGGACGATGACAAGAGCGGGAGGAGGATACAAATAGAGGTGGGGAGGGGAACACAAGCCCTAGAGGGCACGAGAGGGAAAGAGGGGAAGGGCTCAGGGCTTGTCGAGATCGGGTTCTGGATCCTGCTGATCGTCCTTGTCCACAGGGGTATTGTCATCTGGATCCGGCTCGGTATGTCAAGCATCAGTGCCCTGCATGTAAAGGCACGGATGCATTAATCTCAATAGTAATCGTCTATAGTGTTTGTACTTGATCTTCCCGTGCCCTGATCATCCAGAACACCTCCTCAACAATGCTACAGATATCGTCCAGGTGTATTGTTGCTACGCGATTGGTGTCTGCGTCTACGGAGGGGTAGCAGGGGGTGGGGATGCTTTTATCACGACACATGCAGTCGTGTTGGGCAAGCTGAGTATGCTTCCTTTCGCCTTATGGACGACCCCCGAAGTATCCAACCACTGCTTCAATCCCCTGGTACTTGTACTCTTACTCGTAGACGCTGATGGCTATCCAGAATGCTGCCCCAACCCCCTAATTTATGCATACGAGACCTGCAAAATAGTGATTTGACATTAATATCCATAGCCAAAATTTTAACTATAAACAAATTAATTTGTAACTTAAATCAATCTGCGGGAAAATATTTGAAACAAAGTCCCTTGCCCAATGAGCATCGTCCTTATCCTTCTTCCTCACGTGTGTCTGAGTGTACGCCAAAGCACACACCTCATCCTTTTCCAGGTTCGGGTGCTCAGCTGCATTCTTATATCAGACGACATCGTGAGGCACTGACCTCCCCATGTGCGTACGATCCCGATCTTGTCTGTTCTCCTTCATACTCTTACTCTTCGTCTCCCAAGCTGGATCAGTGATCCACCTATCAACCATCTGCCCCCATACAGATGGTGAGATCCAATGAGGGGGATACCCCTTCTACTCCTCTATTAGAGCACCCTCGGGTAGCATCTTCCTTGCTTGCTCCCATGCATCGTGTAGCGTAATTTTTTTCAATGTAGGCAAAAAAAGCCTGCCGCCCCAACACATGTTGCTCAGGCGACTCAAACTCGAAGCCCTCCTGCAAGGCATCCAATTACACAATCAGTGTAATACCCCGAACCTAGAATACAGCTTACGGTGAATCTTAGAATTTTAGTTATTCCTTTAGTGGCAGTTGTGGTAATATACATTAATTGGGGTCTTTAACGACAATTATTGTCCGCGGTATTGATTGTGACCTTTAGTGACAATTTATAATGCTCCTAAGTTACAAATTAATGAGGTCGGGAGAATGTAATGCCCAAAATTTTATTTTCGTCGATAAAACTTTTATGTATCGAAAAGATTTTATTGTTCCTTACTTTAAGTCAAGAATTTGTAATCTTTTAAAGGAATGTGGCTGAGACAAGAAAATAGCTAAAGATGAGGGGAGTCTTTAGAAAATTTTAACCTAGGGCAACCATATATAAAGAGAGCCTTGAAAGGGCAGCCGTCCAAGAAGTCTGCCCACCCCCTTTACGTGAAGTCCAGAGAGGAAGAGAGATGGAAGAAACAAGGCTAGGGCAAGGGAAAATTCAAGGTAATAAAATCCCTAAACTCTCTTAGTGGCAGTTGTGGGATTCTTAGTGGCAGTTGTGGTAATTCCTGTCACGACCCGAACCTACGGGTAGGCCTGTGAGCTACATACGTGACCGGCCGCAGACCCAATGGACTTTAATCAAGGGCTCTGTCAGGCCTTATTACAACATGTACACAAGAATCTATAACCAAGTAATTTAAATCTATCTCCTTAATAATATTTCTAAAATCACGCTTATAATTTCTCAATAAATCTCCAATGACATTCTTTATTTAACAACTAACATAGATCATTTTAAATCCGGTGGAGATCTAAGCTCCGAAAAAAAATCTCAAATTACATATTTAGTACTATCATACCACCTCATGATTAATTAAATAATCTAAGCGGACTACAACTCATCTAGCAGTCGTCTACCATAATCCTCGTGGCCTTCATCAGTGCTGGCTCTATCTAGATCACCGCCTGAAAAATATTTAAAAGAGTGAGCTTGTGGCCCAGTAAGTACACATACCATATCCCTAAAATAGGCTTTGGGATTCATAAAAACATGCCATGGTTTTCTTCGATTTAAAACTGGTAAACATTTTCACAAGAGATACTATAAATATATCTACTTTATGGAAGCAATTCATCCAAGATTCTCATAAACGAAGTATGACATCAAGAAGGCTCATTAACAACTATCACAATTCATCATAACTTAGGTATGTTGCGGTCAGCGTACATTCCCCCTGACTAGGGCCCATAATCCCTACTCCACCTGAGATATATATTATTCGGTTAGAGTATGCGCCCCCTAACTATGGCCCACAATCCCTCCTTCGTCCGGGATACATATTATTGTGGACGCAAGGGCGAACCACGAGCAACAGTACTGTGCGTCAACGTATCGTCCCATTGACCAGGACCCAACAATCTAACTTTCCCCCGTGGATATGGGCCACAACAACGAAGCCAGAAATACCATCTCATTCAACATAAGCCAACTTTAAAACACTACTCATAGAAACATTCAATGGCATTTTTGATGCATTTTCTCATCAACCAATTTATACAAAAGTAGTAGCGTGTGAAAGGCTTTAAAACTTCTAATTGGAACAATCATTTATACATATACATAGATGGAAAATATGGTATATGGAGAAATATGGCAGAAGTACTTACCTGGATAGCTAAGCGGTTCTGCTTCTTGTTCCCAAACCTCCCCTAGCTCTTTCTATCAAAACCTAAACTAAACATATGTTATTTATTGCCGCTCAATCAAGCCTATGTACTAAATTCCCCCCCCCCCCCCCCAAGTGCGCAAAATTACCAAAATACCTCTAGACTTATGTAAAATTACCAAATTATCCCTGATGCCTAACGTACCGTTACACACCCAATATAACTCAAAACGTCATTTTAAACAACTAGGTGGGATTTCGGACAAAAATGGCCTTTCTTGGAATTCTCCATTCGGAACCCTAAACCGTTTCTTAAATTGAGTTCTAAGGTTCATATTCCAAAGTATATCCAAACGGCACCAAAATATCACGAAATTTCAGATGGCCAAGCCCGTCTCAGTATGTTTCCATCACTGTAAAACTTCTTGCTAAAAATTATTTTGTTTATTATATCAAATAGTTCAAAAGCCTATTTTCAAAATAAGATTGTTTAAGGCATTTTGCATGCCTAGAAAAATCCCAAATTTCTGCATCGAAGGTTTCACAAAAATAAGGCTAGGTTCAGTTTTTCTGTTTGCCCAAATATGCTCAGAAATGGCTTAAAAAGTCTTGGGCAATGGAATAATCTATAATTCTAAAAACAACATTTTTTCAGCAAACCCTAGTTTTGTACGTTGACCATTTAGAGCCTGAAACATGACGAATATTAGAAATCTCAAAGCTACAAGTTAAAGTAGAGTTTCTAAGGTTTTTATTTATATAAGGTTTAAAAAAAAACAATTAGTAAGGACTTCTCTACAGTAAATCGAAGTGGCAAAACAGCACATCTTTGTTCAAACCAGTTTTGTTCGATTGTTATTTTGGAGTAGAAAAACTACGAATCTCAGAAAGCTCAAAACTACAAAGTTGAAGAGAACTTTCTGAGGTTTCTATAAATATAAATATCACAAATATCCCATGAGTAATTAAATTTCTATGACAAATCGAATTGGCTGCCAGAAACTAAAATTCTGGACTTCTATAGTGAATTGACTTTAAGGTCGTTTTGCAATGTACAAACGTGCAATTCTGAGAAAACTCAAAACTACAAAGTTGAAGACGACAGAATGAAGTTTTCAGAAAGTGTAAACTAATCTCAATTGGATTTGAAATAAAGGAGATATGATAAATAAAAAAAACTCTAACCCACTCTTATGCTGATCTATAACAGCCTTCTTCTCAAACACACCCATAAAAGCTACCAATTTCACACCAAAAACATGTATAACATCCAAATTCATGGATAAACTAAAGAGAGAGTTTAGGAATTTTATTACCTTGAATTTTTCCTTGCCCTAGCCTTGTTTCTTCCCTCTTTCTTCCTCTCTGGACTTCACGTAAAAGGGGTGGGCAGACTTCTTGGACGGCTGCCCTCTCAAGGTTCTCTTTATATATGGTTGCCCTAGGTTGAAAATTTCTAAAAACTCCCTTCATCTTTAGCTATTTTCTTGTCTCACCCGCATTCCTTTAAAATATTACAAATTCTTGACTTAAAATAAGGAACAATAAAGTCTTTCGACACATAAAAGTTTCGTCGGCGAAAATAAAATTTCAGGCATTACATTTTCCCCACCTCATTAATTTGCAATTTAGGAGAATTATAAATTGTCACTAAAGGTCACAATCAATATCGTGGGCAGTAATTGTTGCTAAAGACCCCAATTAATATATATTACCACAATTGTCACTAAAGGAATAACTAAAATTCTAAGATTCACCGTCAGCCGTATTATAGGTTCAGGGTATTATATTATCTTCCCCTAAAAAAAAATTCGTCCTCGAAATTTGGTGTTCCTTAGATTACTGCTCTCTAGCCATGTTTGATCTCCGGTATTCACCTTCATAACACCTCGAGTGCTGATATCCCTATATCCAGTTAAACGGTCGACAACAATCCATATCTAATTTCAAGTGACTTACAATGTATATGCATTAACACCTCAAACTACAAGGCTACTTTAAATCACGTACTTTCAATTATCAATATTCCTAAGTCACAAGCTCATTTACATCGGAATATCCACATTTCTCCATTTATGCAATTAAATAGTTGCTAAAGTGTGAAGTCTCACCAAGTGAACCATTTCCAGAGTGTCAAGTATATTTGTCAAAATCAACACTAAGACCAATTTAAGACTAGAATATTACATCCTCTTCCCCATTGAAAGAAATTCGGCCTCAAATTTAATACTTACAATGTCTAGACACTAGATCTCACAACATAATTCATATATGTGGCCACCAACACAATATCCGACCAGTGCCTAACCTCCACACCAAATTTATCATCGATGAATATTAAACGTCATAATTCTCGTTCAAATCTTAATGCTAAGATCGAACTTACAAGATCATCACTTATGCTCTAGTACTTGCAGAACTTCAAAAGATTGTATAACCATTTAAAATTTTCCAAAGTCTCAAAATTCTAACGTACCGACCACATGCTTACAAAAGTCTATCTAACTATAATGCTACATGCTATCCGACAACCTTGGTTAGGGTTTTTTTTTCAAACTTAAAAGACCCCTTCACCTTTCAAAAGTCCTCAAATGTTTCACATACCAAAAAAATAAATACTCTTAACTTATGTCCAGCTTAAACCGCAGCCAAACCAAAATAACATACTTAGCCATTTTCATTCATTAGAACCACGATTATATGCCTACAGTACTAAGTCAGAAAACACTTTTCCAAGGATGGAAGGGATAGAAAGCACACCCGTAACCACTGAATTGGATGACTGCGAGTCCCGCTGGGTTTTTGCAAGAACTTTTGTCGTTGCCCGGAGTTTCATTGCATTTCATTGACTCTATGGTCCAATTCCAGGGCAATCCCTAATAAAATGACCCTCTTGTCCATATGAGAAACATTCCCTCGTTTTCCACCTACAGAGTCGACCAGGATGAAAGTGATTACACCTACGGCATGGCAGCGATCTAGCTTTTCCACTCTTCCAAGGTGCTGAGTTTCTTTGGAAGTTCTTCCGTTAGTCATTCGAAGTTTTCTGTAGTTCCCTCTTCCAAAGGGCATCATCTTCCTGAAGTATATTTCTCATTTTCGCTCTAATTCTACCACGCCTATTTCCTTCTCTGCTAGATGTAGGTTCCCGTATGGCCTTAGAGTGTGGATTCAAAAATGTCCTCAGGTCAGACTCTCGAGGCTGCTCGGTCGACAACGTGTTTGGGATAACGAGGAGTTTCCTTTTTCCATAGTAGGTTTGATAGGGGATCCTTGGCTAAACATCCTACAGCTAGAACAAAAGAGTGGTCGTAAGATTAAAGGCGTAGTATATCTCACTTAAGAAAATCAATGAGTACATGACTCCCAAACCTCGATTAACATTATAAAAACAAAATCACTTGCTCCAATTGCCAATATCAGCTTCTAGAGTCATACACTCTATGCCGTCACAAGTCTTAATACTTCAAACACGTGGTTACTCTAGAGATCATGAAGCTCAACCTTTCTATCCGTATTCCGTCGACTACTAAAATCTCAAACTCTATGTCTACGGCCTAACTAAATTTCAATGATGGGAGTCTATTCAATTCACAGGTCACAACACTTAGAATAAATATTTTCCCCACCTTTTTTTTTGCTAGTCTTACACCAACCAGTACCACCGATTAACCCTTGAAGCATATCGCATTTGACATAGCCAATATCAATTTCTATAAGAAATGTCTACTATTGCGTATACGGCCCATAACTTAACCTCACCAATTACATTGTCAATCCTATCATAACTCTTTAATCTTAATCATATATTATCTTAGGCTTAAGAGTCTACAGGATCTGAAGCCTAAACCCTAAGTACCACCAGACCGTACTATTTTAGCCTAATAATCAATCACTCAACCTTTTTCCAAACTTGTAATAAGAACACGTGTGGACATATTCCTAAAATCACTTAGTCAAAGCCTTTTCCTTTCCCATCCTACCCCACTTTCACTAGCCTAGATACGACTCTACATAATCATATACCTATGCTCTGACACCATTCATGTCACGACCTGAACCCACGGGAAGGCCCGTGAGGTAGATACCTGACTGGCCGCAGACCCAATGGACTCCAACCAAGGGCTCCATCAGGCCTTACTACAACATGTACACAAGAATCTATAACCAAGTAATTGAAATCTATCTCCTTAATAATATTTCTAAAATCACGCTTAAAATTTCTCAATAAATCTCCAATGACATTCTTTATTTAACAACTAACATAGATCATTTTAAATCCGGTGGAGATATAAGCTCCGAAAAAAAAATCTCAAATTACAAATTTAGTACTACCATACCACCTAATGATTAATTAAATAATCTGAGAGGACTACAACTCCTCTAGCAATCGTCTACCATAATTCTCGTGGCCTTCATCAGTACAGGTTCCATCTAGATCATCGTCTGAAAAATATTTAAAAGAGTGAGCTTGGGGCCCAGTAAGTACACATACCATATCCCTAAAATAGGTTTTGGGATTCATAAAAACATGCCATGGTTTTCTTCGATTTAAAACTGGTAAACATTTTCACAAGAGATACTCTTCATATATCTACTTTATGGAAGCAATTCATCCAAGATTCTCATAAACGAAGTATGACATCAAGAAGGCTCATTAACAACTATCGCAGTTCATCATAAGTTAGGTATGATGCGGTCAGCGTACATTCCCCCCTGACTAGGGCCCACAATCCCTCCTTCGTCTGGGATACATATTATTGTGGACGCAAGGGCGAACCACGAGCAACAGTACTGTGTATCAACGTATCATCCCGTTAATCAGGACCCAACAATCAAAATTTCCCTCGTGGATATGGGGCACAACAACCAAGCCAGAAATACCGTCTCATTCAACATAAGCCAACTTTAAAACACTACTCATAGAAACATTCCATGGCATTTTTTATGCATTTTCTCATCAACCAATTTATACAAAAGCAGTAACGTGTGAAAGGCTTTAAAACTTCTAATTAGAACAATCATTTATACATATACATAGACGAAAAATAGGGTATACGAAAGAATATGGCAGGAGTACTTACCTGGATAGCTAAGCGGTTTTGGTTCTTATTCCCAAACCTGCCCTAGCTCTTGTCTATCGAAACCTAAATAATAAATAGATGTTATTTATTGCCGCTCAATCATGCCTAGGTACTAAATTTCCCCCCAACTACACAAAATTACCAAAATACCTCTAATGTCTAATGTACCGTTACACACCCAAAATAATTCAAAACATCATTTTAAACAACTAGGTGGGTTTTCGGGGAAAAATGGTCTTTCTGGGAATTCTCCATTCAGAATCCTAAACCGTTCCTTAAATTGAGTTCTAAGGTTCATATTCCAAAGTATATCCAAATGACACCAAAATATCATGAAATTTCAGATGGCCAAGCCCGTCTCAGTATGTTTCAATCACTGTAAAATTCCTGGCTAAAAATTATTTTGTTTATTATATCAAATAGTTCAAAAGCCTATTTTCAAAATAAGATCGTTTCAGGCATTTGCATGCCTAGAAAAATCCCAAATTTCTACATCGAAGGTTTCACAAAAATAAGGCTAGTTTCAGTTTTTCAGTTTGCCAAAATATGCTCAGAAATGGCTTAAAAAGTCTTGGGCAATGGAATAATCTATAATTCTAAAAACAACTTTTTTTCAGCAAACCCTAGTTTTGTACATTGACCATTTTGAGCCAGAAACATGACGAGTATTAGAAATCTCAAAACTACAAGTTAAAGTAGACTTTCTAAGGTTTTCATAAATAGAAGGTTCACAAAAATCCAATGAGTAACGACTTCTCTACAGTAAATCGAATTGGTTGATCAAAATAGCACATCTCTGTGCAGACCAGTTTTGTTCGATGGTTATTTTGGAGTAGAAACACTATGAATCTCAGAAAACTCAAAATTACAAAGTTGAAAACGACTTTATGAGGTTTCTAGAAATATAAATTTCACAAACATGCCATGAGTAAGTAAGTTTCAATGACAAATCGAAGTGGCTGCTAGAAACCGAATATTTTTTACTTCTACAGTGAATTGACTTTAAGGTCGTTTTGCAATGTGCAAACGTGCGATTCTGAGAAAACTCAAAACTAAAAAGTTGAAGATGACACAATTATATTTTCAGAAAGTATAAAATAATCTCAATTGGATTTAAAATAAAGGAGATATGATAAAAACCCTAACCCATTCTTATGTTGATCTATAGCAGCCTTGTTCTCAAACACACCCACAAAAGCTACCAATTTCACACCAAAAACATATATAAAATCCAAATTCATGGCTAAACTAAAGAGAGAGTTTATGGATTTTATTACCTTGAATTTTTCCGTGCCCTAGCCTTGTTTCTTCCCTCTCTCTTCCTCTCTAGACTTCATGTAAAGGGGGTGGGCAGACTTCTTGGACGGCTACCCTCTCAAGGCTCTCTTTATATATGGTTGCCCTAGGTTGAAAATTTCTAAATACTCCCATCATCTTTAGCTATTTTCTTGTCTCACCCACATTCCATTAAAAGATTACAAATTCTTGACTTAAAGTAAGGAGCAATAAAATCTTTTTGACAAAAAAAAGTTTCGTCGACGAAAATAAAATTTCGGGCATTACATTCTCCCCACCTCATTAATTTGCAACTTAGGAGCATTATATATTTATCACTAAAGGTAACATTTTATACCGCGGGCAATAATTGTCGCTAAAGAACCCAATTAATGTATATTACCACAACTGCCACTAAAAGAATAACTAAAATTCTAAGATTCACCGTAAGCCGTATTCTAGGTTCGGGGTATTACAATCAGTATGATTAATTTACATATAAGGTACTAATGAAACAAATAATAACTGACAAAAAGGAAAACCATATCAGTCATTCCTCCCACAAGGCCTCCCTTGTCCTGGCATCCTAGTCCTTCCAATACAACAGTGGCTCAAAGAATTGGTCCTTCACTAGGACGGCGATTTTTGTTTCCGCAAGACACTCCAGAATCCTGATAAAGAAATACATTAATATCATTAAATAAGTGAACCGTAATAACTATCAGAATTAAAGTGACAAGTCTTGCATTATGTGATTTTGTACATACTGGCCTTCCTCAGTGAGAGTAACTCTTTGTTTCCGCTGGGGATCGATCGCACCCCGCGTGTTAGTCCACAGCCTCGACAAGATCCTACAAAACACCAACAAAACAATTTAAATATAATTTAAATATGAGTCTAACATTACGACTAAACGCTAATATCAAGTATACATGAGCTTGTCAAACCCACAAAAGAAGGAGAACCAGCGTGCGGGTGGGAGGACTCGGCCTGCGGGTGGGAAGACCCGACCTGCTGGATGCTCGCGCTTATGCCTTGTCATCAGCTGGCAATGCCGAGGTGGGAGCCACCGAGGTGGACATAGCTCGGAATCCACTGCGATCACGAAT
This sequence comes from Escallonia rubra, assembly GCA_033065855.1. NCBI lineage: Eukaryota > Viridiplantae > Streptophyta > Magnoliopsida > Escalloniales > Escalloniaceae > Escallonia > Escallonia rubra. The sequence goes on from JAVXUO010002949.1 coordinate 823,033, forward strand.
GGCCAGTAATCTATCATAACTAACAACACTAAACTGACTTTCTATGGAGGAAGTGCAAAGAAATTAACACATTAAAATGACAACACAAAAATGATGCACTAAAACTGCAGAAACACTATATGAACAGGATGAACGAGTAAGTTAACATATTACTACAGAGTAATCAAGTAAACGTCACATTGGGAAGATGACTTCGTTATGTAGTACCATTTAGTGAAATATTCAAGTTACATAGCACAAGAACATGCATGTTACAACATTACAAGTCAATCATCTTCATTTTGAGAGTCACCATCATCTTAATCTTCAGACTTCATCATCCTCTTCTTCTTGAAATTCGTTGTCCTCTTTATCTTCTAATTTATCCTTGTCGTCATTAGACTCAATCTCATTATCTTTAACACCTTTTGCATCTTCAGCGTCCTCATCTACAACTTCTTCTCCTAGATGAAACATTCGTTGAAGAGGAAGATCGTCCTCCTCATTGTTCACCTCAACCGGTACCAAGACAAGTGCTTGGTCGACTTGATAGATGTCTACCTCATTGTCATATGCGATTGGTAGTTTCTTGGACTTGATAAGAGTATACCAATGAGATTTAGGATTTGCTACATCTTCCACGTAGAACACTTGGGCAGCTTGATTAACAAACACAAATGGTTCATCTGATGCAAGTCTTGACTTAACATTGACATCTATAATCCCTTGCAAGCTAACACGCATTTCTCTACTGCACGTAATATCAAACCAGGTAACTTGAACATTACTAAGCGGTTTTGGCTACCCAAATATGCTAGCAAAAGTGTACAGGCGGCTGACGGCTGGCTAGGTGGCTGTGGACGATGGGCAATGGGCCGGCGTTGCGGTGGGACAACTTTGTAGTGGGCGTTAGGCGGTGGGGCGATGCTTCAGCGGTGGAACTGCGGTGGGATGGTGTGACGGGCGGTGGGGTAGTGATGTGGCGATGGTGGAGTGTAGAGAGAAAAGAGAGAACAGTTGGGAAAAGGGAAGGAAAAATAGGGTTTTGACTTAAAACACTTTTGGTTACAGACTTTGCCCGTCGCAAAAAGTCCATTGCTAAAAGTTTTTTTTTTATTTTTGGACTTTTAGCGACGGTATTTTTTTTCAATTTTTTGACTTTTAACGACGAAAATTTCCATCGCTAAAAGTGGGTAATTTATGATTCTTTAGCGACGGACTTTTGGCGATGAAATACAATTCGGCGCCAAAGGTCATTAAAAAATGTTGGAAAAACTAGTTTAGTGATGGATTATAATTCATCGCCAAAAGTCCGTAGTTAAAACTATTTACAGAATTTGCCAGAAAATTAATATACTGGAAATACATTTTAGCGACAGATTATTCGTCGGTAAAACCCCGTCGCTAAAGGTTTTAAGTGACGGACATTTTCGTCGCTAAAAGCCTTTAGTGACGGGTAAGTTCATTGCTAAAGGGGACTATTCGTCGGTAAATGTGTGTTTTCTTGTAGTGAATTCTATGCCAACCACCTTGCCGTTCACCCATACCAGTATCATAACACTCCTCTACCGCGGACCACAACCCCACATCGTTACTTATTGCGTAGCTCGTAACCACCACCACCAGTGTTCAACCAAACCTAGTAGTAACCGGAAAAAAAACCCCACCAAGCCCCCACCACACAAACATTCACTATAACTAACGTCACCAACAGTTCACATTTCTACCACCGCACCAACCTAGGACAGACCCCACAGCTCTACCCAGCCACCCCACCAACCATAACCCGCCAAACGACCACCAAAGCTAACATACAGCTTTTTTTATACCAGAGGAGGAAGGGGGAAATAACAACCCCAGAAGAGAAATCCTCAAACTCACCAAGCCACCTCTAATTGTTGGCACCAGCGCGCCCACCTCCCACGCTAAGGCAACCACCTATGACCTCTTACCACCTACAAAGTGGCCATTGTACACCCAACCAACCCCGACAAGACCCACCCATCAAGTCCGCTCACCCATGCTTGGACACCCTCTCAGAGTGCCCTCTTTGATGGGTCTCACGCGTAATAGATTGGCCACTACATACCAAATACTAGCGACCCTAAGAGCGATTCTGCAAGAATCCATAAAAAACAAAAATCACAAACATGAAATTTAACGTACATAAAGGTAAACCTTACACTAGCTACCATGCCATTACACATCAGAGAAGACCGAAGATACTTATGGAGGAAGGAGAGGGGCGGATTTGGCAAGAGAGGTGTGAGGTGTTGTTAGCCCTATGGTTGGCTAACCTAGGCTAACATATTGTTTTAATGATAACTACACATTGATTTTGTTCTAATGTGTGCCTTTAGTGGATTTTTAGTAGGTATATACATACACACTCATGAAAACATATTAGAGAAGTTGGATAGATGAATTAAATCCAAAGAAGATTAAAGCTATAGTGGACATGCTATGAAAGCTTCATCAAGTTTAATGTCAAAGCTCAAGAAAGAATGCATGGGCTCAGTTACTATCGATTATGATTGATCTTTACTATTATGTAACTAGTCTTGGTTTGATGCTTGGATTGATGACTATGACCTTAGGACACCTTGTACATTGCATGCGAGTTCATAACCATCCACACAAGTGTGGTTCTTGGAGATGAGTGAACTTTGGAGCTTACTTAGATTTTCTTAAAAATGTTTTTTGTGCTAAAATTTTAATATTTTGATAAAAAAAATTTATTAGCTTTCCAACACAAAAAATGGCACCTCAATCTGATTTTTCTAAAAAACGTTATGCTCAAAATAAGAAAGGGGGTTGTATGAGGCAGCGATAGGCAGTAGGGTAATACAGTCGACTGCGTTGGAAAACAATTGACTGCATTGGTCAAAATTCAGTTCCAACGGCTATTTTCGAGAACAAAACCCAAACGACTAGTTTAGAGAGAACCCAATCGACTACATTGGGAATACAGTCGACTGTAATGACTGTTTTGCTCGTATAATGCCTATAACGACTATATTTCATTTGCTCCCTATATAAACGATTTAAGGCTTCACCATACACTATGAAAACCACATTATAAGCCTCAATTCATTAGAGAAACATTAAGGCTCAAAGATTAAACTTTTCTCTCTTCATCTTCATGATTTTACATCATTAAAGAGAGCATCTTTGTGAGCCATTCTTTGATTAAGTTATCAACTCTCTCATCTTTCTATTGTACTAGAGCTGCATTGATACTCATTTCCTTTCAAGAGGGTTTTTTTATACAAAATTTAACTTTGTAAAAGTATTGTGATCAAGGCTTGAGTTTGTCAAGTCTTGGGTGAGCATTGTGGATTCAAGGCTTGTGCTTGGTGTGGGGATATCAACAAGTGTTGTAAGGGTTTTGATCTTGACCCGGAAGAAGATTTTTGCTAGTGAATTCTAGTGCTCTTGCAAGGGACTTCCTTGAAGAGGTGGATGTAGGCTTTAGGATAGTTCAAGCCGAACCATTTAAATCTACTTTTCAAGTATCTCTAACTCAATCACTTTACTTATTGCTCTATAATTGCTTGAGATTGTGTAGATAGTATCTTCATTGAAATATTGCTTGGTATGATTGAGATTCATTATTTGTGCTTAGTTTAAATTCCCCACTAAACCTCAAAATCCTATTCATCCCCCTCTAGGGGTGTTTTATTGGTTTCAAGTGGTATTAGAGCCTCGGCTCTTGATTTTTTGGTTAACACTTAGAGAGTTAAAAGATCATAGGGTTTCCTAGTCTTGAGGGGAGTTATATTACTAGACCTCCACTTTTTGATGGGTCTTTGTATAGTACATGTAAAATTAAGATGAGGGTATTTTTAGAGTCTTTAGACTTTGAAATGTGGGGAATCATTGAAGATGGCTTTTATGTTCCCACCAAGTTGATTAGGAATAAGATTGTGCCAAAGGAGAAATCCGAATTTAGTGACTATGATAAAAATATGCTTTGCATGAATTCTAGAGCTAAGAATTGTCTTGTTTGTGCTCTAAATACAAATGAACTCAATCGAGTTATTATGTGTGATTCGGCTAAGAGTATATGGGATACACTTCAAGTCACTCATGGAGGGACCACTCTTCAAAGAGATTCAAAGATGAATTTATGGCATAGAGAATATGAATTGTTTCAAATGTTTCCCGATGAATACATTATGAAAATGAGTTTTCGTTTCACTAAAATTGTTAATACTTTGAAAAAATTAGGAAAAGATTTATCTAACAATAATCTTGTGAGAAAGGTAATCATGTCATTACCTAGAGAATGGGATACTAAAATCACCGCACTTCAAGAATCAAAAGATCTTAATACCTTCCTGCTGGATGAATTAATTTTCTCCTTGATGACCTGTGAAATGCAACTCGAATCATCCGGGCAAAAAGGTCCAAAGAAGAAGAAGAAGAAGTGCATTTCTCTTAAAGCTTCATCAATGATGGATCAATCTTCAAGTGAAGAGGATGAAGACTTGAATAACAAGGAGATGGACATACTTGCAAAGGAATTCAATGAGTTTTTCAGAGTTAAGGAAGTTGAAAACTTACACAAGAGCAAGAATAATTCAAGTGTAGAGATTACCTCATGGGAGAATACGAAGACGAAAGGGTCAAGAAAGAAGCGCTTCATAAAGACATCAATCGAAGCCATCATATATAGTGATCACTACAAGAAAAGACGTCTTTTGCGACAGAGTTTTAGCGACGGAATCAATTCCGTCGCTAAAATGAGTTTTACCGACGGAAACCTCCGTCAGTAAAACTCCGTCGTAAAATATTATTTAAGCGACAGATTTATTCCGTCGCAAAAAACTCCGTCGGTGAAAAGGCGTTTTACCGACGGAAACCTCCGTCGTGAAATATTATTTAAGCGACAGATTTATTCCGTCGCAAAAAACTCCGTCGGTACAAATAGGTCTTCACCGACGGACTTTTAGCGACGGAATAAATCCGTCGCTAAAAGTCTATTTAACTCTTAGATCTGGTTTGAACTGTCACTGCTTCTCTCTTCGAAAATCGCAAAACCCATTTCCGGTGATTGTGCCACCGCCATTCTCACATCCTGCCCCACCTTCGGCGCCACCGAAAGCCTCGACACCGGCGGCGACCTCCCTCGACACCGGCGGTGACTTCCCTCTACCCCGGCGGCGACCTCCCTTGACACCGGCGGCGACTTCCCTCGACCCCAGCGGTGACCTCCCTCGACGCCGGCGACTCCCATCAGGTAATTTTTTTTATAGTGTTTAATATCACTACCCATTATTTTATTTTATTATGTTACAATTAAATGCCCTTTATGCTTCATTTTCGGTAGCAATCGCCGACAGTCACTACGGCAAACTCCGATAGCCGTCCCCCACCGACCATCGCTGTCGTCCAACTCCAGCAACCACCTTGGTCCGCTGCCTCTACCAACTAGAATAATGAAAATAATCTCATCCAAAAATATGACTAGTTTCAAAGAAAATAAATTAGAAGCTAAAAAAGTTGACTCGTATTGTAAATGATCGGGTTAAGTGGCGTTGGATCTAGATGGGATGGGACGGGACGGAACTGGGCAAGGGACATTAAAATTAAGATGACGCAAACCCTAAACCCTAAACCCTAAACCCCAATTGAATCGAACCCTAAATTAAACTAATTGAACCCCTAATTAAACCCTAAATTGATTGCCCCAATCTAACTGAACCCTAATTGAACCCTAAATTGAATGCCTTAATCCAACCGAACCCTAAATTGAACTAATTGAACCCTAAATTGAATGCCTCAAATCAACCGAACCCTAAATTAAATCAATAGAACCCCCTAATTGAATCCTAAATTGAAGTAATTGAACCCTAAATTGAATGCCCTAATTGAATCGAACCCTAAATTAAACTAATTGAACCCCTAATTAAACCCTAAATTGATTGCCCCAATCTAACCGAACCCTAATTGAACCCTAAATTGAATGCCTCAAATCAACCGAACCCTAAATTGAATCAATAGAACCCCCTAATTGAACCATAAATTGAATGCCCTAATTGAATCGAACCCTAAATTAAACTAATTGAACCCCTAATTAAACCCTAAATTGATTGCCCCAATCTAACTGAACCCTAATTGAACCCTAAATTGAATGCCCTAATCCAACCGAACCCTAAATTGAACTAATTGAACCCTAAATTGAATGCCTCAAATCAACCGAACCCTAAATTAAATCAATAGAACCCCCTAATTGAACCCTAAATTGAATGCCCTAATTGAATCGAATCCTAAATTAAACTAATTGAACCCCTAATTAAACCCTAAATTGATTGCCCCAATCTAACCGAACCCTAATTGAACCCTAAATTGAATGCCCTAATCCAACCGAACCCTAAATTGAACTAATTGAACCCTAAATTGAATGCCTCAAATCAACCGAACCCTAAATTGAATCAATAGAACCCCCTAATTGAACCCTAAATTGAAGTAATTGAACCCTAAATTGAATGCCCTAATTGAATCAAACCCTAAATTAAACTAATTGAACCCCTAATTAAACCCTAAATTGATTACCCCAATCTAACCGAACCCTAATTGAACCCTAAATTGAATGTCCTAATCCAACCGAACCCTAAATTGAACTAATTGAACCCTAAATTGAATGCCTCAAATCAACTGAACCCTAAATTGAATCAATAGAACCCCCTAATTGAACCCTAAATTGAAGTAATTGAACCCTAAATTGAACCCTAAATTGAATGCCCTAATCGAACCGAACCCTAAATGAAACTAATTGAACCCTAAATTGAATGCCCTAATACAATCGAACCCTAAATTGAAATAATTCAAGCGCATCGGATATGTGAATTTTGAACATTTTTTTCCCATTTGAACATTGATCATTTGTTTGATAATTTTAGGTTGTTAATTGTGCGTTTTAGAATTGTGATTATTGATCGATGATTTTAGGTTATTAGCTGTGCATTTGAAGTAATTGCGATTATTAATTGATGATTTTAGATTGTTAGTTGTGCATTGAGCATTTGAGATATTGAGATTATTGACGGAGGATGGGACTCAATTGGATTGAATGTGTGATTTTTGTTAATTTTTATTGCATTGAGCATTTGAGAATTGAGAATTGAGATTGTTGATGGAGGATGGGACCCAATTGGATTGAGATACCTGTTAGTTAGCGCAGACACGGACACCACGTCTGATCTACGGTGTCCGACATTTAAAAAATAAATTAACGTATGCCGATGTGTCTGGAGGTGCGTGTCGGTGAGCGTCGGACACGTGTCCAAAGGCGTCGGACACGTGTCGGTATGTGTCGGACACGTGTCCGGAGGTGTCAGACACGTATCGGACACCATATCGACACCCTATATGAGGTGTCAGACACGTATCGGACACCATATCGACACCCTATATGAGGTGTCGGAATTGAGGTTGTTGACGGAGGATGAGACCCAATTGGATTGAGATACATGTTAGTTAGCGCAGACACGGACACCACGTTTGATCGACGGTGTCCAGCATTTAAAAAACAAATTAACGTATGCCGATGTGTCTGGAGGTGCGTGTCGGTGGGCGTCGGACACGTGTCCGGAGGCGTCGGACACGTCCAGAGGCGTCGGACACGCGTCGGTATGTGTCGGACACGTGTCCGGAGGTGTCAGACACGTATCGGACACCATATCGACACCCTATATGAGGTGTCGGAATTGAGGTTGTTGAATGTGCATTAAATTTAGGTTAGTTAGGTTAATGCGACATTTTTAGCATGCACCCCCTGGAATCTAATCGTGGCTCCAGCACTGGCTATAATTAGCCCTAATTAGTCCTGATTAACAATATTTTAGTAAATCAATTAACCCTAATTAGCTCTAACGAGCCTAATTAGTTTTAATTAACCCTAAGAACCTGATGAAATTCAAATTAGCTGTAATTACCCCAAATTAGCCCAAATGAACCCAATTATGCGCATATTGATTGTAGTTAGCCTAATTAGTCATAATTTGCACTAACATAACCCAATTACGCCTAATTAGAGCTAGTTAGGACTAATCAACACTACTCGGCACCATCAAAATCCTAATTAGGACTAAATAACCCTAATTAGTCATAATCAACCCTAATTAGCTATAATTATTCGAAACTAGCCCTCATTAACATTAATTAGCTCTAACATAACCCAATTAAGCCTAATTAGCCCTAATTAGGACTAATCATCACTACTCGGCACAATTAAACCCTAATTAGTCATAATCAATCCTAATTAGCTATAATTATCCGAAACTAGCCCTCATTAACATTAATTAGCCCTAACATAACCCAATTAAGCCTAATTAGTCCTAATTAGGACTAATCAGCACTACTCGGCACAATTAAACCCTAATTAGGACTAAATAACTCTAATTAGTCCTAATCAACCCTAGTCAGCTATAATTATCCGAAACTATCCCTCATTAACATTAATTAGCCCTAACATAACCCAATTAAGCCCAATTAGCCCTAATTAGGACTAATCATCACTACTCGGTACAATTAAACCCTAATTAGTCATAATCAACCCTAATTAGCTATAATTATCCGAAACTAGCCCTCATTAACATTAATTAGCCCTAACATAACCCAATTAAGCCTAATTAGCCCTAATTAGGACTAATCAGCACTACTCGGCACAATTAAACCCAAATTAGGACTAAATAACTCTAATTAGTCCTAATCAACCCTAGTCAGCTATAATTATCCGAAACTATCCCTCATTAACATTAATTAGCCCTAACATAACCCAATTAAGCCCAATTAGCCCTAATTAGGACTAATCATCACTACTCGGCACAATTAAATCCTAATTAGGACTAAATAATCCTAATTAGTCCTAATCAACCCTAATCAACTATAATTAATAATCATAATTAACCCTAATAACCCAGTTAGCCCTAATTAGCCCTTGTACATCCCATAATTACTTCATGTTGCCCAGAGATGGTTCAATTACTCGTTGTTTACAAACCCTGCCTTCTTTATATTAATTGTTGTTTTGAGAAGTCCATTGGCAACGAGATGGTTCAACTCGTTGCCAACAAGTTCTATTTAATGTGGAATTGGTAACATATGCAACGATCATTCTGTAGTTTTGATATTTTGAAAAGATTCTTGCATATCTTATCAATTTATGAACACATGCATGCATAGAAACCCTTAGTTCTCGTTCAAAGGTACTCATTACAAAGTAATGCCTTGTAATGAGCCTTTGGATGTCCAGTTTGGAAAAGCTAATTATTTATAAAACAATATTTTGACTCATGCTTTATGTTCTATGTCGTGGATATTTGGTACACGTTCTTGTGTGTTTCTCCGCGTGCATACAGATCTGGTGTTCTAACATCCGTCAAACCTTCCTGAGCAAGGTTAGATGAATGTTAGAACACCTAATCGATGTGGTGTACTTGGAGAAATGCGGGGAGGTGCTGCCGAATTTTCCACAGACATCGGACTAAGCATGAGTTATTCACTGTTTTATAAACATGTGCTTTTCTGAATGGGATAGGCCACTACCTGTTCAAGAGTGGAGGGGAAATATGTAGACATGTTGTAACATTCATGCATTGATATTTACATCGGCAATGCCTAATCACTGGTCATTATTGAAGGTGGTATACAGTACGATAATTCAGTCGTCATGTCAGTCGATCGAAGTTGGATGAAAAGGAAGAATGCTGAAGATTTTGAGTGTCGCGTTGACGAATTTCTCGACTTCGCTTATGCGCATCCTGCACATGTTGACCTTGATAAGATAAGGTGTCCGTGCGGTAGATGTGAGTTGTTGCACTGGAGAAAAAGAATTGAAGTAAAATGGCATCTTCGTCGGTACGGTTTTATGGGTGGATACACAAGGTGGACGCAGCACGGGGAAACAATAGTATTGTCGTCCAACCTGGCTAGTCAAACTGAAGTTAGGGAGGAGGCACGATATGATTTCCGAGATATGATTATGGATGCTGGGCATGCTAATGTTGACTGGGGTAACGACAGTCCACAACCGCCGAACGAGGGGGCTCATCAGTTTTATGAGTTGTTGAGAGCTGCGGAAGAGCCGCTGTGGGATGGAGCTCCGAAACACACACGGCTGTCTGCGGTTAGTAGGTTATTACAGTTGAAATCAGACCACGGGCTGAGTGAGAAAGGTTTTAACGAGTTTGTTACCTTCATCAAAGAAATACTGCCCGAAAGTGAAAAGCTACCGCCGTCGTACTATGACGCGAAGAAGATGATGAGGAAACTTGGGTTGAGCTATGACCGGATAGATGCGTGCAATAACGATTGTGTATTATTCTGGAAAGAGAATAAGGATTTGTCATTATGTCCAGTATGTGATCATTCGAGGTACAAACCGGACAAAGGGAAGAAGAAAAACATTGCATGGAAGATATTGCGATATTTCCCGGTCACACCACGGCTTCAGAGAATGTACTACTCCTCCAGTACGGCTGAACATATGAGGGCTCACCGTGAGACTCGCAGCAACGATGCCGATGTGCTGACACACCCAGCTGATGGAGAGGCGTGGAAGGAGTTTGACCGCAGGCATCCAGTCTTTGCTCAGGAAGTTTGGAATGTTAGACTTGGTCTGGCAACCGATGGGTTCAACCCTTTCGGTCAGTCTACCACGCCTTACTCCTGTTGGCCTGTTATTATTGTCCCTTACAACCTTCCACCAGGCATGTGCATGAAGAAGCCGTATATGTTCTTGTCGTTGCTTATTCCGGGGCCAAAGAGTCCCGGTAAGGACATAGATGTGTATTTAAGGTCGTTGATTGATGAGTTAAAACAATTATGGAATCATGGAGTCGAAACATATGATGCATCCCTTAAACAAAATTTTCAGATGAGGGCTGTTTTGATGTGGACTATACATGATTTCCCCGCATTGGGAATGACGTGTGGCTGGAGCACACATGGGAAGCTAGCATGCCCTGCTTGTATGGGCGTGAACCCCGGTCATACGTTAAAGCACGGCGGAAAGGCCTCGTGGTTCGGATGTCACCGTAAGCTTTTGCCACCGGGCCATCAGTTTCGTAGGCAGAAGGATAAATTTGACGGGACAATCGAGCGTGAGGTTGTCACACTGGACTACCCATCTGGTGAAGAAGTACTCTCACACCTGGAGGCACTTGATACTGACATACCACACGGTAAGGGTGTGCCGGATCGGAAGATTGCAGGGTTCGGGAAAGAGCACAACTGGAGAAAATTTTGTATCTTCTGGGAGTTAGCCTACTGGAGGACGCTCGTTATCCGAAACAACATGGATGTGATGCATATTGAGAAGAACGTTTTTGATAATGTGTTCAACACAGTGATGAATGTTAAGGGCAAATCGAAAGATCACCTTAAAGCGAGAAGGGATCTACAACAGTTGGGTGTACGCCGTGAATTGCATCCTCGGACAGTCAGTGGGAGGACCATACTTCCGAAAGCACCTTACTGTCTAGACAAGAAACAAGTGGAGAAGGTCTGTCAGTGGGTTAAGAATTTGAAGCTTCCGGATGGGTTTGCGTCCAACATATCTCGTTGTTGCAATGTATCGGAATGCAAGTTCCAAGGGATGAAGAGTCACGACTGCCACGTATTCATGGAGAGATTCATTCCTATTGCCTTCCGGGGACTGTTGCCACGGGTTGTTTGCGAGACTTTGACTGAATTATCTCATTTCTTTCGAGATATATGCTCTTCTACGATCCGGGTGAGTAACATGGAAGTGCTTGAGAAGAACATTGTGGTGACGATTTGCAAGCTGGAGAAAATCTTCCCACCTTCGTTCTTTGATTCAATGGAGCATCTGCCTGTTCACTTGGCATATGAAGCTAAGATGGGTGGACCCGTGCAATATCGGTGGATGTATCCCTTCGAGAGGTAATCCTTAAATTGTTATAGTTGTTCGTTTACACTTAATGCGACATCTGTTATCATTGATATTCCACCTAACTCGATTCGCTAAACTTCTAGGTTCATGTTCCATTTAAAGAAAAAAGTCTGTAATAAGGCTCGGGTTGAGGGCTCAATTGCGGAGGCTTACGTAATGGAAGAACTTGTAAACTTTTGTAGTCAATATTTCGGGCCTAATGTTGGTACGAGGTTAAATCAACTAGGCCGAAATGATCCCGGAGCAAGCACAAATTTGGAAGGGCAATTGTCAATATTCAAGCAGTCAGGTAGTCCGTTCGGCCGAACGTATACTCGATGGCTAACAGATGAAGAGTACAGTGCTGCAACAATATATGTCCTTCTAAATTGCGATGAAGTTTCGGCATTCGCTGAGTAAGTTAAAGTCTTAATTCACTTACATTGCTGTACAGAATTGAAAGTGTGTGTTAAGCAAGTTAAATGTATATTGGTTTACAGTGAGTTCGATGCGGAATCTTTAATCACTGATCCCGCTGGACTTGAATCTCATCGGAAATCCCAATTTGTACAGTGGTTCAAAATCCGTGTAAGATTATTTAACGAAATTATATTATGTGTTATATACAGTTCTGTGGCCAATTAGTATACTGATTTATCCTTAATTTTTATCGTCATCTACAATAGGTTCAGTCAATGGATAGACCAGTGGCCTCCTGCTTGAAATTACTAGCCGAAGGCCCTAACAAACAAACATCATGTTACGGAGGCTATATCATCAACGGGTATAGGTTTAACGTAAAAGATGATGACCGAACAAAACAAACCCAAAACAGTGGAGTCTTGGTCAACGGCGACTGTTATGCCGAGAATTGCATGGATTTTTACGGAGAGGTAGATGAGATTGTTGAGCTAACATATCTGGGTTCCCAAAACCGCCTGGTAATGTTCAAGTGTACATGGTTCGATGTCACATGCAGTAGAGGAATCCGTGTTAGCTCTCAAGGGATTGTAGATGTCAATGTCAAGTCAAGACTTGCATCAGACGATCCCTTTGTGTTTGCTAGTCAAGCTGTACAAGTCTTTTACGCGGAGGACGTCGCCAATCCCAAATCTCATTGGTATACAACTATCAAGTCCAAAAAATTGCCCGTGACATATGACAGTGAGCTAGACTCCTTTCAAGCCGACCAACCACGTGTCTTGTTCCCTGTTGAGGTCAACAACGAGGATGACGATCTTCCTCTTCCAACAACACTTCTTGTGGGAGAAGAAGTCGTAGATGATGACGCGGAAGATGTTGAAAGTGTTGGAGATGATGTGACCGAGTCTACTGATGAAGAGGATGAATTAGGAGATGAAGAGGACGACGAGTCCCACGAAGAAGAGGGCGACGAGGAAAGTGATGAAGATGATTCGCAAACTGAAAATGATTGACTTGTAATGTTGTAACATAACGGGAAAAATGTAGTAACATTTTAGAACTTGGTGTTTATTGATGTGTTTTTGCACATCCGTTCATATATATATATATATATATATATATATATATATATATATATATATATATATATATAGTGCTGATGATGATTTATGCCTAAATTATTGTTTTTCACGTGTTAATGTCTTTGTATATAATCTATATGAAGTCAGATATGGATAGGATACGGGCTATTCGTGGCCGGGCTGGACGCTGAGCTACTTTCACCCCGGTTGGTCCCACCTCGTCATTGCCTACTGATGACGAGGCACAGAGTGATCGCGGACAGCCATCGGGGGCCCAGCCCCAGCCGTCGCCGTCACCGTCGCCCCAACCCCAGCCCCAGCCGTCGCCCCAGCCCCAGCTCGAGTCGTTGCCCCAGCCCGACGCAGATTTATCCCACACGCGCGTGCATTCTCCATCTTCCGTGGGTTCTACCTCAGGTATAGTTGATAACGGTGTTTCGTACATTTTCGCTAGCCTTATATTTGAACTGTATTAATGTCTGTGTTTTGTAGGATCTCGATGAGGCCGTGGTCCGACACGCGGGGTACGCATCGACCCCCAGCGTAAACAGAGAGTTACGCTCACGCAGGAGGGCCTGTAAGTACTAAAAATATCACCTCATGCCTTATGTTTAAAATTTTGGGGTGTTAATTTATATTTGAACTGTATTAATTAATTTAATTACTTCTTTGGCAGGATCCTGGAGAATATGGCGAGGACGAAGATCGGCGTTCTTGTGAAGGGCCGATTCTTCGAGCCACGCCTGTACTGGAAGGACTGGGATGCCGCTGCGAGGGAGGCCCTATGGGAGGAGTGGCTGGTACGGTGAAGTATTTTTTTCAGCGTTAGTAAATGTTAAATTACAGTTTGTTTTATGTTGTTAATTTGTGTTATTGAATGCCTTACAGGAGGGGTTCACGTTTGACACGCCTCAGCAGTAGGTACTGGGGAAGCAGGCTTTCTTTGCCTACATCGGCAAGAATTACCGCCGATGGCTCCACGATGCACGGGACCGGGCAAAGAAGGCGCTGCCCACGGGTGCCCCGATGACGGACATGACGAGATATCCCCCACATTGGATATCTCACCGTGTATGGGGGGAGATGATAGATCGGTGGGCTGCGGATCCAGGTTGGGACGCCAAGAGTAAGAGCGGGGCTGAGAACAGACAGAACAGAGATCCAACGCACACGGGGGGTCGGTGCCACACGACATCGTCCATCACATGAACGCGGTCGAGCACCCGGATCTGGAGGAGGATGAGGTCATAGCTCTGACCTATACTCAGATGCACGTGCGGAAAAAGGACAAGGACGAGACGCACCGGGCGGGCGACTATATTTCAGATATTGCCCGGCGGATCGATGTGAGTCAATTTATTTAATTTAATGTTTTTTCTTTCTATCCTCAATGTCTGTTTCGTTAATTAATGCCCTAACATATCGTTAAACCACTATTTTTCCAGGCCTCGTATGAACAGCTAAGGGGGTCCGAGCAGCAGTCCGGACAGCCATCAGCGTCCACTAGTACGGCTGCAAGTACTGGGGGGTTGAAGTGATGGCTGGATACGCCGAAGGTCGTGAATCGGCCGAAAGGCCGCATACGCGGCCTGCCTAGCACGACTGCTCGTGCTGTGATAGGAGCGTCCTCACCCCCTGCTGCCCCTCCACAGACACCGACTCATCGGCCTCAGTTGGACGACGAGGAGATCCAGCGCATTGCTACAGTGGTGTGCCGGATGATTAGGGAGCAGGGCACTGCTGGACAGGCCGAGCCGGCCCCGGATCAGCAGGATCCAGATCCAGGACTCAAGAACCCCTGATGAGCCCCTTCCCGTGCCCGTTCCTAGCTCCCCCCCCCCCCGCCCCCCGTGCCCGGCTTGTACTCTTCTCCCCTCTCCTAACCGGCTATATCCAGTTCCCGGCTTGTACATATATGAGTTTTTTTTATAATAAATATTTTTTATAATTGATTATATATATTTCTTTCTGTATTGATTATTGCGCGTTGTTGTTGAGAATTGAAAATTGTATTACAGGTCTGGGTAATCAAAAAATAAAAAAAATTCAAAATTTTTTTTGACTTTTGGCGACGGATTAATTCCGTCGCTAAAGTATTCCTACAATCAGTTATTTAGCGACGGAATATTCCGTCGCGAAAATATCAAATCCGTCGCTAATTTGACAAAAAAGAAAATAAATTAAAATTCTAAAAATATAATTCGCGACAGAATATCCGTCGCTAATGAAAATAAATCCGTCGGTAAAAATGACATATTTAGCGACGGATTTAAAAATTCCGTCGCTAAACTATTAGTGACGGGCTTTTATACGAGGGATATTTAGCGATGGTGAATCCGTCGCTAATTCTTTTAGCGACGGATTTCCCCGTCGCTAAAAGCCTGTTTTCTTGTAGTGGATAATGACTCAAGTGGAGACGAATGTGGTCTCGATGATAAAGATGCAAATCTATGCTTCATGGCTCAACAAGATGATGAGGTAAATTCTTCATATAATGATGGTGATAGTGATAGAAATTGTTCCAATGATGATAATTGTGATGCTTATGCTCTTTTATATGAATAATCTATGAAATTAGCCAAGAAAATGTGTGCTTTGAAAAAACAAGTGCATGCAACTTCAAAAGAGCATGATGACTTAAAAGGTGAAAATAATGAGTTGCACGCCAAGAATGAATGCATATCTAGCCATTTATATGTGGACCATGTGAATAATGATTTGGTTGAATTGATTGTGAGCACTACTAGCAAAAAACAAATATCTTATGATACTTTGATTCTAGAAAAACAAAATGAAATTTTAAGGCTTGTAATTTGAAAAAATGCCTTGAAAAATTTGTTGATGGTAAAAAAAACTCGTAAGGAGTTTTATCATATTTCTTAGAAATTGTTAATTTATTCAATATGTAACAAGATGATAAAATCGCTTCCCCCCACAAGTTCTCAGGAGCACCGGAATTCAACAACATGGCATTAACCATATCTAATACCGTTCTATTTTTTATTTCGGTAACACCATTTGATTGGGGTGAATAAGGAGGTGTAACTTATAGAATGACCCCATGATCATCACAAAACCTTTTAAAAGAATTATCAGAATACTCTCCACGTTTATCGGATCTAAAGGTCTTAATCATTTTCTTGAGTTGACTTCTGTTTTATAGATTTTGAATTTGCTAAAGACCTCATCCTTAGTTTTAATAAAATAAATGTAAAAGTACTTGAGAAGTCATCTATGAACGTCACAAAGTACTTATTGCCGACTCTAGTTGAAGGTCGATTGGAATCACATACATCACTATGTATGAGTTCTAAGAGATTTGTATTTCTATAGACCAAACTATAAGGTTTCCTTGGTTTCTTTGCTTGTACACAAATCTCATATTTATGCTTAAGATCTATAAATTTCCTTGGAAGTAGACATAGATTCATCAATTTTTGAATTTTCCCAAAGCTTAGATGACATGACCTAACCTTTTATGCCAAACATTACTTGTTTAAACATTAAAAACCAAAGAGTAATTTTGATCAAACTTGTTCATACACTCAACTTAAATTATCCATCACATACATAACCTTTACCAACAAATACTTTATTCTTAGTTATTACAACTTTATGGACTCCTATACAACCTTGTATCCATGTTGTACTAAGGAGGACTCGCTAACTAAATTCCTTCTAACATCGGGAACATGCCACACATCATTAAGGCTTAAAGCCTTTCCCGAGGTCAGCTTTAGATTAACCTTTCCAAATCCTAGCACTTGTGCACTAGTATTATTTGCTAGCATCACGCTTCCTCCACTTGTGTTCTTGTAAGATTTGAACAAAGTATGATTACAACAAACATGGATGTTAGCTCCCGAATTTAACCACCAATCATCTATTTGGTAGGTACAATTTACTAAGAGAGGTTAATGATCAAACCTAAGAGGAGGTTCACCATCCACTAACATACTCACTCGGGCATTTGATTACTAGGCTTGGACTTGTGCTCCTCCGTCTTTCTATACAAACAATCCTTGCATTTGCGGTTCATTCTCCCACAAACGAAGCATGGCTTGAGCACCTTCTTTCCTTTGCTCTTATTGTCCCCATTGTTATTATGGTATCGAAAATGGTTAGATTGGTGATGCCCCCCACGATTATAGTTAGGGTTATGACCATTATTGTGGTGGTTATGATTGTTGTGACCATTTCTAGAACCATTATCCCTTGGGTTGAAATGATTAGGAGTGTCTGACTCTTTGACATTTTCCATGAGGTTAACCATGGCTACCATAGAATTAGATTGTTGGTTCTCCAACCTATGCTTTTCCTCTACCCTTAAAGTATTCAAGGCTTGGGTCAAAGTTAAAACTCCTTGTCTATGCCTAAGGGACTTAGCAAAATCTGACCAAGAGGGTGGCAATTTGTCAATGAGGCAAGAAACCGTAAAGTCCACTAAACCTACTCCATTTCATCTCGACAAGCCTTAGATAGTCTAGGAATTCATGGACTTGCTCATTTATAGTTTTCCAATCTACCATGACAAACTTATATATCGTTCTACATCGGCATCATCTATACCATATTCCACTTCTAAGGCATTCCATAGATCCTTAGCCTTTGCGGTAGTGCAATACATGTCATACAGACGTTCGAAAAGAGCACTGCGGATCCTATTGAGGCAATGGTACTCAATTTGATAAAGGGTATACCAAGAAGAGGTAGAACTGATACTAGACTCATTCGGCTCCTCAGTGGCTGAAATCAGCCCCAACACAGTAAGCCAATACCTCATTTGATTTTTCCATCTCTTAAAGTTGAGGCGATTAAAGTTCTCCAGTTCAACAGTGTGGGCTTCCTCCAATGGTTCCATTAGGGATTACAAGGACAAAGGATAATTCAACTACAAAATTGTTAACTGTAATCTCAATATGTAGTTCTACAGTTGTGGCAACTTATTGTTAACCTATGGGTATAGATTCGTTATTTTGATGATTCCAAGATTAAATCTAACTAAGTTACTAAGCATGATTTTAGGAAATATCAAAGTGTGGACATCTCATTGGATGAAGACTTTGGACTTCGACAAGGTTTTCATTTTCTTTGTAATCATTCTTAAGCTAAGTTTTCTTAAAGATCTAACAGAAAATCAAAGAGCACAAAAACCAAGAAGCATTGACTATCAAGTTGCTTTCAATTCGAATAAAACTTTTCATTTGTTTGAATCCATCAGAAACTTCAAAGTTTTGTCAAATTTTCATTCGAAAGATTCTTTAAACCTTCAACCGATTACATCAGTAGTATTTATCTGGATCTAAAATCTTTTTCATTCAAAAGATATATCAACCTTCTTGGTTAAGTTCTTTAAGATTCAGATCTTCCCAGCTAAGAAAGCTTAGCTCACTTGTTTTCATTGTAATATCTACTCTTTGAGGAATGTGAACTGTATTTCAGTTGTAATCTTCATTTCACTGTAATTGTTGGAAATCATGAAGAGGTTTTGAAGCTGTACTGATGTTTGAGCTAGCACCCGAAGCTAGCTGATTAGTGGAAGGCTCGAGTAGGTCTCTCTTGTGTGGAATGCTCGGGGACTGGATGTAGGCACGTGAGGCCGAACCAGTATAAATCTCTGTGTTGATCTTTGATAGCAATTATATTGTGAGTTAAAATTTTAAATTCCTACTTAGATCTGTAAACACCTATTCCCCCCCCCCCCCCCCCCCCGGAAGGTGTATTTAGGGACCTACACTTATTTCAAGAGAAACTGATAAATAAGAAGAAGCGCTGCCACTGTTATTTTCAAAATCAAACTGAAATTTTAGTTCATTGCTTTTTAAAAAATGGGTTTTAACACTTGTAGTGGCTCCTTAAAGGAAAATAATGTTGGCTTTGTCAAAATGGAAATACAAACTATGGTTTCAAAATTATAACATGCACCATTTCAAAGGCCTTAAAATATTGCTTTATAGGAAAATGACATATAGCCAGTACATATACCATTCACAGGAATTATGAAGCAACATGTATGCAAATGCAATAAAATAGAATAAGTAAGATAATGGAAGTAATGTCTTAGAAACCTTTTCACAAAACTGGACAAAGGCTAAGAAGATAATGCATACTGTGGTTGCTTGAATCAAAGGCAAACAGATAACCCAAATGGTGGGAAGAAAATGCGGCAAGTAACAGACTAAACTAACTTTGTTCAAAACTACTAAACTAACTTTGTTCAACAGCGATTTTAAACTTTTAATTAAAAACATAATTTTGAAACTAAAAGTCTAATGAAACTGTAATGACAATAACCAAAATTTGATTTGTAAGTATGCAATCACATAGCATATATATATATATATATATATATATATATATATATATATATATATATATATATATATTAAAAAGTGATAAATAATTAAAGTGAAAAGAACCATTGTAAGCTTTGCCTGGTCCTAACACCTTAGCCCAGGACAAAGTTATATGGACATTGATTGCTAGCAAACAATTCACTATTAAGTCTACTTGGAAAGACATTAGAACAAGAGCTGCAAATACCCCCCATGGTGGAAAGTATAATGGTTTCCAGGACACATGCCAAGGTGCTCAATGATACTATGGCTGCTATGGAATTGAGGAATAAGAATTAAATCCAAGCTGAAATCCTGGAATATAATGCAAGATGATACATGTGTTCTATGTTCAGTATCTCCTGAAAATGAGGATCATATATTTTGGCAATGGTCTTATACCTGGAGCCTATGGGAAATGGTTCTAAACAAACTACAAGTTAGCAGCAGACCAAGCTCATGGAGGCATATGGTGGAGTATACTTGTAAATATTTCAGAGGGAAAAGCTTCAGAGCCAAATTATGCAAATTGTTAGTTGCAGCTACATGTTATGGGGTGTGGCAAGAAAGGAATGCAAGAGTATTCACCAATCAAGGCTCTTCTACACAGGGATGTCTATTTGTGATACAACAATGGATGAGA